>MKEJ01057669.1:0-12896 GCA_001753735.1 Embelia ribes
TTTTTTTTTTTTTTTCTCTCTTCTTATCGTCAAAAAGATTGTATTGTCTATCATTTTTTCCAACACATTTATTTTGACTTAAGTATTTAGGGTTGTCAATTATCTACTTTGAGTAGATTCTGCTGGACATTTTTTTTGCTGTCGGAACTTGGATAATAGTTGGAGAAGATTTTCCGATAGGGTGGATCTTCTGTAAGTTGGAACTTGTTCAACGTTCATGAGCCAAATTGGGCTAACTTCCTTTCTTGTTTATTTAATTGATGAGCAGGATATGTATCTTTTCACAAAAACTATGAACGCTACTTAAGATTTTAGAAACTATATTTTTTATTTTATTATATAATATATAATTATTATAATAATTTTTTATAAAATTTATAAAAAAGTTGGTGTAGATAATTTTTAAAATATAAATTTCTAATTAAAATGTAAATTTGTGGGAAAACTTATATAATTTCATTTGCAAAATTATGTTTCTGTGGATAAATAATCCTTATTCATCCTTACTGTCATGCCTTGAAGTCCCATAGACTCGGGGACGTAAACTGAAAAAAATAAAACAAAATAATAACTACATAATTGTCATAAC
Source organism: Embelia ribes (assembly GCA_001753735.1). Classification (NCBI taxonomy): domain Eukaryota; kingdom Viridiplantae; phylum Streptophyta; class Magnoliopsida; order Ericales; family Primulaceae; genus Embelia; species Embelia ribes. The sequence continues at coordinate 590 of MKEJ01057669.1, forward strand.
CAAACCAAATTACAGCCTGACATCCTACCATAATATATATATACATCATATGTATCTAACACTTACAACTGTCCACATGGACATAGATACATAATACATAAAGTAATATACCATATTGCAAATACATAATCTCATCAAGTTCTATGCTCGTACAAAATCCAAATATAAGTCTATACAAAACCTCAGAACATCACCAACTCTAATCCACCTCGACTCTAACACTAAAACTCCACTAAAGCTACGCCTACCCTTCTAGCAAGCCAGTACCATACTCTGACCCTACAAAAACAAGTAAGTCCATTTACAAAGGGAAAAAATCTATAGGCCGGACTATAAACCAAATGGTAAATGAGAATGTACAATGTATAAAATACATGTATGCACATCAATAAACCGAAAATCCCAATATTCCCATTTCTAGTTCATACTCGTAATACTAAGACATGTTCACAACATGTGGTAAAATCTAGAAATTTTCTCGAAACAAACAACTATGATGATGACATATTTCATATATTAGTACTACGAATAATATAATATCTAAATACAATAAATACTAAAGTACATCGGTTACTGAAATATACCAACTACCATCAGATCCCAGAGTACCAAACATCGAGTGGCTGGAAATGGAATCATAAAAACATCTCATGCCTCCTACTACGAGTACACCGAATTCCAAATCCCAAATCCTAAATCTCAAATCAGGAATTCCGAATCCTGAATCACGGAGGCACTTTATACCTTTTACCACGAACGACGCTCTCAGCCTAGGGCATCTCATACCCTATGCGAAAATATCGAAACACTGAATATTATATTGCATACCAACGCTATAATCCGCCACCTATGGTGACACAACCATGCCTTAAGTAATCCGCCACCCTTGGTGACGTGACTACTAGTAAGCGAGTAAGCATATTGAGCCTATTCGAACATATCGCATCACATTGGCATATTGAACTTCTTGCGAATAGGCATATTGAACTTCCTGCGAATAGGCATATCGAGCTTTCAGCGAACACATCACATAGACGCCTCTTACAAACACATCTTATCACATCCTATCCCGAATGCAACTATTGCTATCGGGCTATCGAAGGCAACACATGCCACCGGGTTTATCGAAGGCAACATATGCCACTGTATAAAAGTCCTGACTCAGAGCTGTCAAGCGTTAGTCTGGAAGGACACTTGACTCAGAACTGTCAGGCTCTTGTATATTATCGCCACACACCCCGGTTGGATCCTGACTCAGAGCTATCAGGCGCCTATAAGAGATGCTACACATACTACTCCTACAAAGCCGATGCATACTCCTACAAAGCCGATGCATATAGATGCGATGTCAATCATAGGCCCGACTCAGAGCTGTTAGGTCGCTCATCCCGAAGGGTATACATATTCCAAATACTCATAGTATGTACTCTCAGTGCTGAATTGATATATTCTCGATAAAATATTCTTTTATTCTTAAAAAAAAATATCAGATATGAAACTCCTGGAGTAATCATACTGTTTCTGTCAAAAAATAAAATCATTTCTTTTACCAAAATATTATTTCCAAATTCATAAGTTTTCCTAAACCAGAAACATGTGAAACCAATTTAATACTCATCGAGTATGTATGTATATATATATATATATGAAATGCCACTGCTCCACTACGAAAGTAACGAATACTCCACGAGGCACCAACAAGCCACGACACGCCAACAGTACCACGAGTACCTGTGACATCAACACAAATGGGCCTCAATACTAACTCGAATGCCACAATATATATTATATATATACTACGAATACACTAGCCATGCCACAACTTCAACACAAACTTGTCACGACTCTATCACAAAAACCACAACTCCAAAACGAAGGCACCATGATGGCAAAACCCGTACACCTTGAATATAAGTGTGTGTGTGTGTATTTATATATAACCAAAGTAGTAACAATGACTACCAATACTCCCCGATTTTCTATGCTATTAGTCATAGATTTAAAATTTAGACTTTACGAGTCCCTACCATATAAATATGCTATTTATTTCTCAGAAGTCATTTTTTTACAAGAAAATGATACAACATGTCCGAAACCTACAGCATGCCAAATATGTAAATATATTAATGAAGATTCCAAAATATATTGAGGTTCTAAATCTGCCCATATCTTGAATGTATCCAAATGCATTATTGGAATGCTTCTGTTGCAATCCCGAATAGCTTTGCCTATGATACCCAAAACACTACTTTTCGCACCACCAATATAACGAAGCTTTACTACTCGAATGATTGTGCCCTTATATGTGAAAATGGTTCATACAGCATGAGGAATATATTTCCTAATTTTATTTCGCCAAACACAAATGACACAAAAATTGAGAAATCGTCCCTGGGAAAACAAAATGATAGAAAATATATCAACACGTAGAAAATGTAATGGCTAGTAGAAAAAGTATATATCTCGAAGTCAAATGATGAACGACACGGGATGAAATCGCCTGAAAACTCCCAAAACTTCGAATCCCGAAACGATCAATATACGGATCTTGGATCATATCAAACCTATATAAAAATGATTCACGAGATATAAATAAGATGTATATCAACTTTATTTTAACGATTCAACTCGGCACACAAACTGAAAAAAAATAAACGAACAAACAAGAAAGAGAAACTTACGTCAAAATGATCATCGCGTGATATCGGCTTCGAATATGTATTTATTTTTCACAGACGACGGCCCGAGTTCGGCGAAAATCAAGCTTCTTCTCTCTTCCCTCTTTCCTTTTTTCTCTGCTGCGTTTTTGTATATGTAACGAAAAATCGTCCACCACTTCCAAACTGTACTACATGATATATACAATAGAGGAAAAATATTACAACTCATATAATATTATTTAATCAATGCAAAAAATTTACCTGTAAATTTTGGAACGTTACACTTACACCCCCAAGAAAAAATGTTAGATATTCTTACCCTCCTTGCAAAATTATTTGCTTGTACTTATTAGTACAAAAATATACCTTTTTTGGTATAGTACTTTTAGATAATAATATTAGAAGTGCGTCTGGTAGCAAAAGAAAAAACGTATGTTTTATTGTGTTGGAAGTAGTAAAAATAATTGCTATTAGGTTAAAGTATGAAAAAAAAATGTACAGAAGAGGCCATGTTGCTTACTTTCTTTGTTGGTACAAGTGGAATTCGGGGCTTGAACTTTTTGCAAACTATTAATAATTTTAGTGGTGGTTGTCGACAGTGGATCTCTGATTATGGAGCCTTACTTGTTAATACTTATTTACCCAAAACATGCCTTGATACTCCTAAGTGGGTTTTCCAGATACCAAACAAAAGTGGAAGGCCTACGAGTGACCATTTTGATTCTATCCCCTCGTTGCAAGTAACTAAGTCGTGCTACGATAGATAGGTTTGAAGTTTTACTTAAACATTTTAATAATTTCTTACCTCTATTGCTGACAGACTTGCTGGATGTGTTACCTGAAAGCCAGAGATACGAGAATGGTGGTTATTCGTCTGATGAAGAAAAAGAGGTACTTTGTTTTGTTCACTGTTTTATCATTTTGTGCTCTATTACGGAGCTTAGAAATTTAATTTACTGCGCTCGAATCCAACAAGGAACAAGGTACAAAACTAAGTTCAGCATTTGCCATAAACAAATTTACTGATAACGAAGAAAATTTGTCTTCATAATTGAATGTGTAATATACTATTACATTGGAAAAATAAGTTCCTTTTCTGTTTATTCCCCCCCTATTATGTCATATACTGTTCTTTTGAAATCCACACCAATTAGCAATTATAAATCTATTTACTAGCTCCAGCTAAGCCAACGAAGCAAGTTCGACTCAACTCTACTCAACTTTGCAAAGGAAGCAACTGATCCCTAGAAGGTTGAGACATAGTGACAGTTTATTAAATCCTTTCTTATACTAAGATCTTGACTAATTTTGTTCAAGTTCGGAGAATAGTTTTTTTTTTTTTGTGACTTTTATGTAATCGATTTGCTTTCTTTATCATTGTATCTAAATTCTATAAATTTCTTTTGTTGGTGGAATTAATTTGTCAAATTGAATCATTTTGTGGCAAGACATTTTTTGTACAGATACCCGAAGTGGTAAAGAAACTTTGTGGTCACTGAGGTACCGATGGTTGTTATAGTTATCAATAGTGAGGAACTTACTTGTCACTATGGTGTTGCTTTAGTGACAATGACTTTTCTGGTCGTTAAAAACACTTTTAGTGTCCAGCCTTTAGTGATAGCGTTATGACCACTCTAGTGTCAAGTTGATAGAATTTGGGAGAAGGATATGGTCACAAAATGGCTAAATTCTTGTTGTGGTGCCTCAATCTATATCCTGTCTCTGCTAATTTCAAATTTCTAAGTCCCCACGTAAAAAATAATGACGTACAATTATCAAATGAAAAAAAATGCAAGTTTACAAGCAAGTTTTCTTCACAACTATTTCTTAACAAATCAAGGAAGTTCAATCCTCCAAACAAAATTTCCTTTAAATCCAAAACAGAAAAATAAATAAAAAAGTAGAATGAAAGAAATTACACGTGAAAGTGGGTATTAGAAAATAATGTAAAACAGTAAAAATTTCGGTCACCATCTCTTCTTTTGACATAGCTAATAACATTTTATTTTAATTTCAAAAACCACTTTGTAAAAATCTAATGAGTGGTTCAACTGCATGAAATCTTCGACTTTGAGCAGACTATTGATTTTGTGGAAATGAATAGTCGTTTTCACCTTGAATTTTGTTTGGATATGGAGATATTACCAAGGTCACTGTTACTAGATTTTCTGTTCTTTCTTTATCTTCACTTTGTTGTTTTTAAGGGTTCACTCTAGATTTAGCTTTTTGTGTATAGGAGTTAAAAACTTGTTATTTTCAGGTGACATGGGGTTAAAGTTATTAGGGTTCATGATGACGTTGGTCAATAGCTGATATATAGTCCGCATTAAATGAAAAGGCATACAATTTAAGGGTGCTACTACTATTTATTTGATTTATTATACAATGAAAGGAGGGAAGGATTGAGTGGGTGCATTACGCCAACATGTAGGGAACGACGAAAGGAATTCTTACACACTCGGATGTGATCGTTGTTACTCAAAAATTATTTCTTTAGGAGGAAATCACTTCGATAAGTTGTACCGACTATTTGAAAACTCGGAATAAGGGGATGTGGTTTCTTACCCTAATTTAAAGTTTTTTTTGATAGCATATGACAATTTGAAGTGAAACAAATTGAATAATAAGACAAAATTTATTACTAAATTTGATCGCTTCGATTATAGATGTTGAAAAGTTTACAAGAGTCGGGATGTCTTCGATTTGTTTTAACTCTACTTCTAAGATTAAGCTATGTCTACTCCTAGATAAAACTTGTCATGCCATTGAAATATGAGAATCTCCGGCACGTGAGATTTTAGAAAATATTTTTATTTTGACATAAAGGCCGAAACCCAAAACTACCCACAATGTAGACTTTACGTATGCATAATACCAAATGAATGATCTAAACGGCAATACAGAGAAATATAGTTTACAAATAAAATGCTTTACAAAAAGAAAGCCTTACTGTACAAAAACTATTTACAGAAATAGGCTCGATAGTTTACAAAATACATGTACTTGCAATACATTTACAATACTATTGTATTAACAATTCAACTTGAGTTCCGAAGGGGAGTTGATTCTCAAACTGCTTCGTTCTGGTCCGTTATTCTCGTGCTATCTCCTCTCCTTTATCTACTAGTTGATAAATAATAAGCAAATGAGATTAGTTTATGAACAATATTCCCTACACTAATTAAAGCATATAAATGAGATAACACTCATCGCCATAGAATTCATACAACTTATCGCAACCATAAACTTACAAGATATAAATCCTGAGTGTAATATTATATTGGTAAAATATTTTACACCAACTTGAGTACATGTACCTCGAGACTTTATGCATAAAGATTATAAAAATTTATGTATGGGTATTCCTCCATACATTGAGTCCCATGAGAGACTCGTTCGATACTTAAATGAGGGTCTGTCACCCACTTTGGTATAATGTGCCAAGTGCACTTTTTAAATTTTGTTTCAAAAAGTGGCCCGTTAGGCCCGTAATTTGTCTTCACAAAACTGCCATATTTTCTCAAAACGTCACATATTTAAAAAAAAAAACATAACTCATGTTTTCCAACAAATATTACTGACTCACATACATATCGATGAATCACAAATTTCATAGTTTCGCTACTTATTTATACCATGCATATTTATCTTCATAAATTTTCATATTTACACATAGGGCACACAATAAGCACGCCAAACACGTAACTAATTCCTTGCAAATCTGCACAAAAACACACAATAACATACAAATAATATATATTAATTATTGTAGGGCCTATCATCCGTAACTAATCCGTATCTGATGTTTTAACAAGTTTTATAAGCTTCAACTTTGTTTCTTACAACTGACGCTCATGTAACGCTCTGGAAATTCGTATAAATTTTTTCCCTTAAATAAATAATACTATTATATGAGTTATAATACTATTATTTATTACATTTATGGATTCATTATTATAGCTTAGCATTTGTTGTCGTTGTGTGGCATTTGTTGTGCATAAACATTTTGAAGCAAGTTTGAGAAAATTATGAGGTGCAAGCTCTACCATGTGAACGATGACTTTTGGCCTATTCGAATGGTGCCACCCATCATGCCCCAATTCCTGAAGACCCGGGGACGTGATATATTTTCCATTTTTTTAAAAAAAGAAAAGAAAAATATAATTTTTAAGAAAGGAAAAGAAAATGGAAAACACACTAAATAGCCACCTTCACCAACATATATACAACATTCACATCGGAATGTGCATAAAAGGAAATATGCATATAGTCTGCCAATGTATATATTAATAACAAGATAATACGAATAAAACCTTTTTACAACATAACAACAAGCAAACTGCTCATCAACGTATAACATATTACATCCCATTCTAGCCCGAATATAACTTGCCACTTATGGCTATAACCAGTGCTAATATGCAAAAGAAAGTACAACATCTAATACTAGAACAACAACTAGACCTTGATGAATAACAATAATAAGAATGAGGCTAAACAAAAATACGTCAAAAGTAAGGCTATAATCCTCAAAAGCATCTACAATAATGCGCATCCGAGCAACTTTTAAGGATGACCTCACCGGTCTCAGCACATGCAACACATTATATACAAAGATATGTAAAAAAGAAGAATGTACAAGTTAGATTACTAAATAACACAATAAATTAGATGCTATGCGATGCATCAAATTGGTAAAATTAATCTAACAATATCAAATGCAATGCAATGCCATGCACCCAAATGACCACATATACCCCACCCTACACCAACAAACCATACAACAATACGATTAAAAGTTAGGACAAGTTTTATTTCACTTTTAAAAGAAAGGGACTACTTTGTAGACCCTCGCTATGGTCCGCCATCCACGGCAATGCCACCAAGCCTTCAATAATCCGCCACTAGTGGTGACACGATTATTGTTTATCGCTTGCGCAGGTTTCCCAACTTTCACGGTAAGACACTGAGCCTTCTCTTTAAAAATTTCTTTCTCACATATGAAAATATTCGATACTTATTCTGAAAAGAAATGTAAAAGGACTCAACCCTTTTAGGATGCAATACAATACTTTAATTTCAGTCTTGAAATTTGTTCAACACTTGCACATTAACACCAACACATCACATTTTTCACATTTGAAATCATTTGCACCTTTTATTCCAAAAAGCCAACACTTTTCAATAATTAAAAAAGAATATGAATGCTATACATATGCATTGATATGGTAAGCTACACTACATTTACACATGTTTGTATTCAAATCTTTAAAAGTAATAACGAAAGTAGTTGACATAACAAACTTAAACCAAGCATATATCCAAGACACATTACCACATTGAAACACATACACACACATAAAATCAGGGTTATTTTGTTATTTTGTAGTCTACTCATACCTTACAAGCTTCTGAAACCCACCAAACGATCGCTCAACTTCAACCTGATAAACCAACTTTGAAACCCTTTCGAAAGATTCTAACTATCAATCTCGAATTGAATCCGACCTATACATATAAGAAAGGGGTTTGATTTCTTAATATACTTGGAATTGATTCTCAAAAGCAATGAACCAATCTTAGAATCAAACAATAATTAACAAAAAATTAAGAAGGCAGGACCGGCCCTAAAGGGTTTAAACCGGTCGACAATTGGATAGGGCCTTCTTGGACCCCTACATTCTTTGGAACAGTCTGAGGTTCGCATAATTTTTCTAGATAAAAATAGAACACTTCAAGGACCGATACTCTCCTGGACTGGTCTGGGCTTCCCCAATCCAATTTTTATAAAAAAACAACCTCGATTTGCAATCGTAGAAGGTCCAAAAAATTCTAATTCAAAGTTATAATGAATTACAACATTTCTTGTACCTAAAAAATGAAAAAACATGGCGGGATATTCTCACGAGATCAAATGCCAAATTGACCTCCATTTTGGCACTCGATTTGATCTAACGAATGAGTTCGGATTGTCATGAACCAATAGGCAAAAATGATCACCACAGCATAAATAATAAGATAGACAATTTTATTTTGATGTATAGTAATGACACGAAAATCTAGACAACATGAACAAATTAGACAAACAAGGAGGCTTACCTCAAAATGACACTCTCGCAACAAGGTAAAAATATTTGATGAACAATCAACCAAGCTACGTGATTCAAGGCTTGAAAATATATCACTCAAAATCACCATATTAACACTTACTTCTCTCACCTTACACACCAGCCCACACAATGAAAAAGGAAGAAGACTTAGGCTAATAAGTCATACTTATCAAACTATACCCCACATACTTCACATATTATACTACATTAAATTAAATACATTATACAACTTACACCACTTAAATAAATAATAACATTATTAATTTAAATCAAAAAATTTAATCGGAATTTCTAGAACATTACACCACCATTCGAACGGTGGGTTTTAGGTCGTGCGAATATTCAACACGACTCAGCCTTACCTACTTTTTACCCCTTTTTACACCAGAAACCATGCCCAAAAAGTTATCTATCTTCATTTTCTTTATAAATTCTGGCTATAGGAGAAAGAGAGGTGGGTGACTTGTGTAGGGTTTGATCCGATCTCATTCGTCTAGGTTATTCCCCAAGCTTAATACTTACATTTTCCGAACTACCATTGTGAGGTCTTCGGGTTGATGTTAGTCTTGTGGAATCTTTTTCTCATTTGTGTTTTCTCATTTTTCGTGTCATTTGGATCCGCTAAAATAAATGTATGGAATATATTCCTTATGTGTCATAAATGATTTTGTGCATAGGTTCATCTTGAGTCGAAAAGTACAGGGGCCTCGATTGGTGGAACCAACTAGGGTATTTTCAGGAAATAATTGGTGATATTTTGGTAGCACTTTTGTGTGCTTGTGAGGTACGAGTAGAATATGAACAACAATATAATTTTGAGCTTGTGTGTGTATATTGACTTGTTTGACATGTTGTGAATTTTGTGTTTTGGTTTTGTAGACGTTGTATCAAGATAAACCTTAGGACAGACGTATTCCCAGGCCTAAAACAACCACATCAAATCCTAGAATGAACGTACTCCCAAGGTTCACCAACATCATGACTATCATCTTAACTACTGCACGATATCCTATTGGCAACTACATTACCCCATATCTACGACCATACGACCTCCTATCAATAGCAACACAAAACCATTTTGACACCACAACCATGATAATCCTAACAACATTTCTCTTCTACTCAATCAAGAGAATTTTATGATGGCTCTCTCATCTAACCATCCACAAATCAGTCTTTCCGTACTAGTGAAGGGACAATTGAATAAACACTCATGTACCCTCCTAACTTGTCTCACTACCAATACATCTGACACCTACCCAACCACTTTGAAATGTTAAATCATATCAAACTACCCTCGACCTCCAATCAACATTGTTGACACATCTGCAAATGACATACTCATCTGCGACACATAATCGACAATCTAAATAATACTCTATCCTTTGAAGCTATATGTATGTCCAATCTTTCCCCAGGTATTTATCTCATGTATGAATCAACTACCCTATCTCAATCCATCCTCTATACTACCACCCTACGTCCATCATTCAAGTACAATACCAAACATAAAGCTCCATAAGGTTAACAGATCTATCTCTAACCCGCAAACAAAAATTCTAAGATAGTTCCACACAACCAATACTAACAACTCATTGGCATACATTCAACATTACTACCCTGGATTTCATCTCCTATTACTCTATCTACCATTGTCGAAATACCATCTCAACATACGTGCCACACTTTCATTCTTCACATATGCTATATATTTCATCTCTTTCTAAACACATCCTTCACGGACTTTACATTTCTCAAATTCCTCGTCCTCACTGGTTTTGGTAGTTCTCATCTTTAACAAACTTCTGCTATTCAATATCCAACTAGAATGTGCATGTGATAGCCAATCCCATAATTCGGACACAATCTTTACACGGATAACATCTCTACAACTCATTACTCATTATTTCAGTCACTCAAATCGTTTGGCATAATAACTCCATATACTCAATGCTTTCTTCTTACTATGCCACACCTTTCACATGTCTCTACAACTCACATTATTAATTCAATTCATTAATCCACACCATACACTTATCACTGAGTATGGGCTCTTCTTGACTTGTCACCTAAATTAGTGAGATACTATATCGACAATCTTCCATTGTATTATCCTACATATATGTATACACAACATTTAGGCTTGTCCTATAACTTTTCAACATGTCTCTAACTATTAACATGGATCAACTTATACATCTCCAAAATATGATGGATGACAAATCTATAAATACCCATCTTCTAGTTTATTTCTTTTTAACAAGAGAGTCAGGATATCGCACTATTACTGACACAAAATTCTAAGAACGTATCCAAAATATCGTAATATGTATGTGATAAAATGCATTACTAACAGTCGAAATCTAACAAAATACCTCTAAGACCAGGTATTTGCTGGAGTAGCAAGAGCCTATTGACATATTCTTGGAAATATTGGTATTGCTGACACAGAAGTGGGTGCATAGGTCTATGTCCATTCTCTTGTTGAACTCTACGACCAGCTGTGACCCCTGACTGAGCATATGTGATCGGTGATGATGATGGTTCCATATGAATGACCTAGGCTGGTACAATCGATTTCATACCAACCTATAACACCGCAGCAAGGGGCAATACTTTATAAGATACCCTTCTCCCTTACATTTATGACAAACCTTTCGCCTCATGCTCCCCGATCATGTCCTACTAGCAGATAACCTTTTGATCGACTATCATTGAGAGTACGATGCTCCATCCTCCCGATCCCTTTTTTGATTTTTCCAACTACCACTTTGTCTGTTTGACTATTGCTCCTGACTTTTTATTTTATCTTTTACGTCTCAACCTTCGGGTTACAAGTTTGTTGTAATCCCATCTTCTCGAGTACTATCTTCACCACTTGATAAATATGTTATCAACATCGTCAAGTGTTGTAGGTTGATGGTGACCTTAATTGAAGTGGGTCCATTTGCATCCTCCATTTGTGTATCTGTGGGAGTTTCCTCAAGTACCCCCTCATAAATAACATCATTTTGTGCTCTTCCGGAAACAATTCTCTTATTGGGTTAAGTGAGCATTAGCAGGGTTGGTCAAAGTATTCCCAACTAAAATCGTTACTTTCATCACATCCCTCGTTTCCTTCCCATGCCATATCCAGACTAAAAAAAGTTACTAAAATAAATCAATCACATGTTCGCATTATACAATTTAAGAAAAACATACCTGCAAATTCCATATAGCTTATCATTAACTTTGTCCACTACAAAGATCCGTGTTGGGTCTATAGGGCGTCACAGAGCTACGTTGTTGACATCCATCATAATAGCATAAAAACATGTACAGGAAAATAATGTGTCATGGATTGATGTAATTAAGGCGTATAAAGCATCTAAGACAAACAAGGTTCTTAGACGTCTACCCGAACCATCTAGATATAACTCACTCAAGATTTCCTACCCGATAGACCCAACAACCTAGAGCTTCCAAGGTTATCGTATACCTTAGGCTTTGATACCAACTTGTAATGCCCACATAGATATAATAGCCAATCACAACAAC
>MKEJ01057677.1:5583-27899 GCA_001753735.1 Embelia ribes
TCTGAAAATTTTGTCACTTCAGCAATAATATTTCTTCTAGCATCAGGAAGGGATGGATGTGTATAAAAATAACTTTTTGTATGATTTATTATTTGACCAGAGTATGCACCATATAAATCCAGGAAATGCATCAATTTTGTAAGATTGTTTTTTGCTCCATTCGCAAATATAATGCAATCATCAGCAAAAAAGAAAATGCGAGATAGGATGGCAGTTTCTACAAACACTAAAGGGAATCAAAGAACCATTGTTCATCAAAGTGTTCAAGCCCTTGCTCAAAGGTTCCTCACTCAACAATGGTGAGATAGGATCACCTTGTCTTAACCTCAAGAAGATTGAAAATAATCAGACAATTTGCCATTAAGAGATAGAGAAAAGTTATTGAAACAGATGCATCTTTTAATTAAATCAATCCAACTTTCTGCAAGACCAAAAACTCTCAAAACTTTGAAAGAAAACTCCAGTTGATTCTATCAAATGCTTTTGACATATCAATCATAAAGATTATGTTCCCTCCTCTGGCTCTCTCGTTACCTCTTGAGCTAGAGCAAGGTTTACAGCAATAGATCTCCCCATAGTGAATCCTCCTTGATTCTGAGAAATGATTTTAAGGAGGATTGTAGATAATCTGTTAGCAACTATTTTAGAGATATTTTGTAAACTACCTGGTACAAGTAGACAGGTCTCATTTCAGAAAAAGATCTTGGATTTGCCACCTTAGGATTCAGAGGAATGACAGATGATGTGTAAGCTTGAGATAATTTCTCTCCTTTGAAAAAATCAAATGCAACAATCAAAAGATCAGATGAAGCAATATCCCAACAATGAATAACCATCTGGACCAGGGGCCGAATATTGAGGAATTAAAAAAATTGCCTCTTTAAGCTCTTGTAGAGTTGGAGGATATAACAACATATCATCATCCATTTGAGATACTAAAGCTGGAATGTTAGCCAATAGACTATTGTCCCGATTTACAAGCTCCTCCGTTAATTGATGCAGAAAAAAATCAACTGTTGCAACTCCAATATCTGCTTCATTGTGAAATATATTTCCAGCATCATCGGCAATAGAGATAATTACTGCTTTTCTATGCTTATGCCTAATAGCTTGATGAAAGAAAGCTTTGTTTCTATCTCCCTCTTTCAACCATTTAATTATGGATTTCTGGAAATTTTCTTCTTGCAATAACAAATGCTGATAATCTTGTTTTAAAGCACTCAACTGATCAACATTATAATCCAAAACCCCTCCCGCTTCTCTAATTTTCTCTCATGGAATTTAAATATATGAATATACCTCCAAATTCATTCCAATTCCACTGTTTGAGAACAGGTTTTAACCTCTTTAATTTGTAAGCCAAACCTTTCAACCCTGATTCAGGACAAGGGAGTTCCCAGTGCAGCTTTATCAATGAAAAAAATTGACTATTAGTCACCCACATTCTTTGAAACTCGAAAGGCCTAGGCCCCAAGTTAAGGCTGGATTTCTTTTGAATTAGAAGTGGGGCATGATCAGAGCTGACCCTTTCTAGATGAGTTAGCTTAGTGTCTGAGAAAGAGGCAATCCAAATTGCTGTTCATGAGAACTCTATCAAGCACCCTTTCTAAATAAATAATGGGAGTGATTCTCTAAACTAATTGCCTACATTTATGTTAAGGAAATAAGAGTGATTCTCTACACTAAATGAGAATGATTCCTTACAGTAATAATTTATGTACAAAATATCTCAAAAAGATATGTAACTGTCCTCGATTGACTAGTCATTTCCTTATTATGTCCCCAAAAAAATGGTGTCTCTACAGAGGACACCGATCTTGACACAAATAAGCTCCAGTTGTTGACGTGAAAGCAATTTAGTAAGTGCATCGGCCAATTGATCGTTAGACGAGATATGAGAAACACGGATGGCTCCACTTTGGACTTTTTTATGAACAAAATGAAAATCAATTGCAATACGTTTCAAGCGGGAATGAAAGATCGGATTAGTACATAGATATGTTGCACCAATAATGTCACAATAGATTATTGGCGAGATAGGTAATTGAACTCCAAGCTCATTTAACAAGTACTGTAACCATGTAATTTTAGCAGTGATGGATGCCATGGCACGATACTCTACTTTAGTAGAGGAACGAGCAACAGTGAGTTGTTTTTTTGAACTTCATGAGATTGCATTATGAGCAAGAAACACAACGTGAGCACTAGTGGAAGTGCGGTCATCGGGGTTACCGGCCCATTTGGCATCGGAAAATCCATGTAATAACAAAGGAGAGTTGCAATGGAAAAATAGACCATGATGAATAGTACCCCAAAGGTAGCAGAGTAATCTTTTGACGGCAGTCCAGTGATTAGAGGTAGGTCAATGCATAAATTGAGACAATTTGTCGATAGCAATTGCAATGTCTGGTCGAGTAAGATATAAATATTGTAGGCCACCAACAATGGAACGATATTCTTTTGCATCACTCAGAGAAATACATTCGAGTAGGCTTGGCACACGATTAGGTGACGTAGGAGTATGGACATCTTTGGCTGTGAGAATGTTAGTTTTCTCCAACAAATCACGAATGTACTTGTGTTGAGACAAAAAAAAAAATACCTTGCAAAGAGGGAATGACTTCCACCCCCAAGAAAGCAGAAGAGGGAACCAAGATCTTTGACTGAAATTTTTGTCGCAAGTTGAGTTGTGAATTTGGCAAGAGAGCCATCATCATTACCTATAAGAATCAAGTCATCCACATACAGTAGAAGATACATGGTTAATTGCATATGGTTGTAGAGAAATAACGAGGTATCCGAACTTGGAATTGACAAAACCAACGGAAAGGAGAAACTGGCGAAGTTCGTAATACCAAGCCCGCGGGGCTTGTTTTAATCCGAATAAGGCCTTCTGAAGGTAACAGACATGGGTGGAATAGTTCTTGTCCACAAAGCCCAGTGGTTGAACCATATAAACATCTTCGGTTAAATGCCCATGAAGAAAGGCATTGTTCACATCAAATTGTTTTAAGAGACCAACCCTTGTATAGAGCAAGACTTAGGATGAGACAAACGGTTGGCAGTTTAATGACGGGGATGAATGTCTCATGAAAATCAGTGCCCGGGCTTAGATGAAAGCCTTTGGCAACGAGATGAGCCTTGCAGCGCTTGATAGTTCTATTGGGGTGGTGTTTTATGCGTAACACCCATTTGCAACCGACCAAATTATGAGATGTTTCTGGAGGAACGAGATTCCAAGTTCCATTACGAATAAGAGCATTGAACTCCTCCAACATGGCCGCCCGTCATTCTGGGTGTTTGAGGGCTTGCGAGATAGGCATGGGCTCAGTGAGTGCTGGGGAAAGGTGAGTTGCAGGGCTAAGTTTGGTAAGAGGTTTATGAATATTATTTTTGGCTCCAGTTTGCATGGGATGAATATTATGGCAATGAGGTGGAGAAAAATGAGAGAGCACGTCCACACCAATTTCAGGAGTAGCAGATTTTGTTGTGAGAGAGTTGTGGAGGGATTTGATGTAAGGTTGGTGGTATGGTGAGGTGGCATATGATGGGAATTAGTTGTGGCAAGGATTGGTGGGGACGTGTGAGAATTTTGGTTGTTAGAAGAGATATTAATGGGATTTGAGGAATGATTTGGCAGAGGGGGTGATGGTGGATTACTTATAGGAATAATGTTAGAGGGTGAAGTGGGGGAGATAATAGAATTGGAAGGAAGAATGATTTCAGTCCACCCTTGGAAAGTCTCGTCTGTAGGCCGAGAAAGTTGAGGAGATTGATAAGAAAATGGGAAAATATTCTCAACGAATTGCACATGACAAGAAACAAATATTTTTTAGAACCTGAATCGTAACATTGGTAAGCACTGTGCAGAGGAATAGCCTCAAGTTTGTGGCACCCGTATGGTTGTAGCCAAGGATAGCATAAATAACCAAACGTTTTTAATTTCGAGTAATATGGGGTTATATTGAATAATTTTTCAAATGATGATATCATTGAGAGATCAACTTTTGACATGAGGTTGATAAGATAGACTGCTGTGGAAAAGGCATGGGGCCAAAAGGTGAGAGGCATGTGGGGCATGATGTAGTAAAGTAAGACTAGTCTCCACAATATGACGGTGGCAATGTTCGGAAAGACCGGTATGTTTGGGCATGTGAGGTGGAGTAGTAAGGTGAGAAATACCATTAGAAGCAAGGAAGGATTTTAATGAGATGTATTCACCACCATAATCAGGAAAAAAAAAAAAAACAATTGAACATTTAAAGTATTTTTCAACCAAGGCTTTAAATCGGATAAAAATGTCATGAACATCAGACTTTTTCTTTAGATGATAAAGCCCATCTGTAGCGCATGAAATGATCTAACAAAATAACATAATATTTGTATGCATCATATGAAACAAAAGGTGAAGTCCACATATCGGAGTATATTAAATCAAGAGGATTAGAACTTGATAGAGACGAGACAGAAAAAGGGAATTTATGAGTTTTATTGCAATGACAAGAATTACATGCAGAAAGAGACACCTCGGACGATGTCGTTAACAAATTTTTCTTTGAAAGTAAATAACGTAAAATATTAGAAGCCAGATGACCAAAGCGATGATGCCATTGATCAGCAGAAACTTTTATTGAAGAAAATGCAATAATGGGCTTTTTGTTTCGTGATGAACTCGGCCACTCATAAACACCATCTTTAGTCGTGCCCTGCATTAGTATTGCACCCATGCGAAAATCCTTCACATACAAGGAAGAGGGTAAAAATTCAATCGACACATTATTATTAGAGCAAAATTGAGAGACAGAAATAAGATTTTTTTTTCACGGAAGGAACACACAAAACGTCATTTAAAATAAAAGACGAAGAGGGAGATGAAAGAGTAGTGGAACCAGTATGGGTGATGGGTAAGCCGGTACCATTACCAATACGGATGTTCTCGGTGATATGATGCGGAGAGTGAAGAGATAGGTTACAGAGATCGGATGTGACATGATGGGATGCACCAGAATCAAGAAGCCATTCAGTTTCCGAAGGAGTGGGAGGGCCAGTTTGGTAGGCTTGGGGAGTGGCGAAATGGGCTTGGGGGGAGGAAAAACGATTAGTTGGTAGATTGGGTCGGGTGTGATTTGTCAATGGGATGTATTTGAAAGAGGGGCAATGTTTAACAGGGTGTCCTTGTTGGGAGCACAATTGGCACTTGCCAAGGTAGGGGCGCAGGGACGAGATAGAGGAGTTGAGAGGGAAGGAATACAAGTCTGTGGTAAAAGAAGACCAGTTTTTGCTGTTTGTTGATTGATAGGGTGTGCGGTTTGATGGTTGTTTTTGGAGGAAATTATGGGAGGGTTTTTGGGCAGGGTTAGCGGATGCGGGCATGTTAAGAAGATTGCCCTTCTTTCGAGTCTCATCTAGCCTCATACTTGAGATGAGCCGCGAAATTTCTAAGTTTTTCGTGCAATTCTTCAAACGTAATGGAACTTTCACGAACATGAATAGCGGAATAAATATCTTTATAGTCTTCATTGAGACCACCTAAGATTTTTAAAGTGAGATCATCATCGTCAACTGGGTGATTGAGCAAGGCGAGCTCATCGACTATAACCTTTGCTTCCTGCATGTACTCTGCCATAGATTGTGAGAAGATTAAGATCTTTTATTTGAGTAACCCGACCACGATAAGGCTTTGCGTAGGTATTGGCTAGAATATCCCATGCTGGAAGCAATAAATGTAACAAGGTTTGGGGAAATAGAACCAGCAATGGCACTGAGAATAAGTTCATCTTGGCGATCCCACAGTGCAAAATTAGGATTCGCACTTGTACCATTTGCGGTTGTCATAGTTGATGCGGGACATGGTTTGGACCCATCTATAAATCCCATAAGATTGTGTCCAATATTGTGAAATTGGAATCGCCATGAAGTGTAATTTGAGGAGGTAACTTTGATAGATATTTGAGATGTAGTATTGATGGAGATAAGGAAAGAATTTTCATCGGCGGGATTGACGATGGTAGGACGAATTTGAGATGTAGAATTTTCATTAGTTTGAGAGGTGGTTTGATTGTTGACCATTTGGATCAAGCTTGAGAGCTGGTGTTGCTCTGACACCATAAAGATAATTATGAATAACCTAATACGAATAAGAAATATATAATGGGAGTGATTCTCTATACTGATTGCCTACATTTATGTTAAGGAAATAAGAGTGATTCCTTACAGTAATAATTTACCTCAAAAAGATGTGCAACTGTCCTCGATTGGCTACGTCATTTCCTTATCAGTGTTGTTTAATTTAATTGGCAAAGGAACATCAGTTACAGGAATTTCATGGAGATTCAGTTTTTCAGAAACCCTAGGTTTTCTGCTTTCGATAACTTCTCCGACAAACGACGAACTAGGGTTTTCCGCTTTCGATAACGAAAATGGTTCCATCTCTAAGATCGATAATGGAGAAGACGAAGGTGGAGGCGCACGATTAGCCGCCGCGAGGCTAACCTGCGCCCCCCCACTCTAGTACGATTTTGTCGTACAGGTAGTTATTACGAACTGCCCAATTAGAACTGAGGGAGAGAGAGAGAGATACCATTCAATATCTATTCGGTCACAATTCGGATTGTGAAATAAACTAACATCTATGTTTTGAATTTATACTCAAACTTAAACAATGTGCAACTCTATTGGTTAACTTTCAAATGATACGTATATGTGTATATATATAAGTGAAAAATAAAATCTTTCATTGCATACCACCCTTAAAATCTAATCCTTAATTGTTTGATAATATAAAAAAATATTTTATTCTAAGTAAACAAATTTAATATTTCAATATAATATATAAAATATATTTAAAAATAATTTATTGAGTATTTATAGAATCTAATCAAGTAGTTAATTATATTTATCAAGTCAAATTCAAGTACAAAAATGATACTCGAATCGATTAGAAGTTAGAGAAATATTCCGCTCGATTAGAACAATAATTGACTCAATTCGTATTGAATCATCTAAATAATTCATTTTTTATTAAAGCAATATTCGATTCGACTCAATTCGGTTTGTTTTTTACTCCTACTTCATTGTACAATAATTTATTTTGATTGCAAGTAGATGATGTTTGGATGAATTGATATAATTTTTATGATTTAGGATGATTTTAGGTGAAGGAGTAACTTTAATGAGTATTTTCTTTCTCCCATGAAGAACTGTTGGCATCCCTTCTAATTTTATCTCTGTGGACCAAGAAGAAATGGTGTACTCGGCAGAGGGAGTAAATACATATTTTATCTAAATTATGGGAACCTTTTCTTTAATAAACCTTTTTGTCATATATATGATGATGATGATTTTTCCACTTGTTTCTACATGGTACATAAACCTTGTTGTCGTATGATGCTCATTTAATTTTGTTATAACAAATCTACACTCTATTGTCAAAGTAAAAGGATGTTTTGCATATTTTTATTTCTATTTTCCTCTTTCTTTTTTCTTTTTTTTTTAACCTTCTTGTCAAAGGAAAAAAAAATCCAATTGTGTTTTATTTAAATACTCTCTTGTGTTTTATAAATTATTTTGTTCCCATTTATTCTCTCTTTTTTTTTTTTCCATGGTATACATTCTTATTAACATTGAAAAATGTTCAACCACCCATATCTTATTCAATTAATCTTTACTATAAACGACATGAGTGTTTTACATTATTTTATTTAGCTTCTTATTTTTTTCTATTTTACCTTCTTACCATCATTATTTTAAAAAATATTTCTCCATTTATCTACTATCTACTATAAAAGTACAAGAGTATTTTTGTTTCTATTTCACTCTTAATTTTTTTCCCATTTTACCCTTTTATTAATATTTAAAACTTGTTCACTTAATTCATTTTAATTTGTTCTTTATCATAAAAGCATAAGGGTGTTTAAATATATTCTTTTTTGTATTTCATTTTTTTATGTTGTGTTTTTATTTTATGCTATGGCATTTTACGTATTTTTGTTGTTTCAATTCTATTCTCAGGTGTTCTATCTATTTCCGTTCCCGTTTACCTTCTCAGAACTATTTAACTTCTTATTAAATTTTTTTTAAAAAAAAGTCCATACGTGTCCTATTCATGTATACCCATCTTCCTCACAATACGCTCATTAACTTAAAAAAACTTGTTAAATAATTCAGAAAACAAAATTTATTCATGTGAATGACTGACCAAGTTAATCAAACTGAAATAAATTACATTTCTTAATCTGAGTTGATACATCAAATTTCTACAAACGAAAAAGGAAACGAGTTGATAATCAGGAAATTGCAATTGTATCGCGGAAAACAACATGGTCTCTTAAACTCGAGCATATAGCTTCACATATAACCACTATGATTATCGGAGACTTTAGTGTTACATATGGTACTTCCGATTTGAACCCAGAACACAAAGAAATGAATGAACCAACAAAGGAAGAACGTAGGAGGAAATGAGAATATACAGACACTTATACGCCTCTTTGTACAGTCTCAGCGAGCAACCGAACACACTGAAACCAACGGAAAAATGTTATAGCATAGTTGCAACAAAGACGGCTCCGTATGACAAGATCATAGCCCCTTTGAAGTTTGCCAGAGATTAATGCTACCAATCAGGTTTGATCTGCAATCTGCTGCATCAAACAATTAGTTTTATATAAAGAGAGACTTTTCAAATATTGCAAAAAACAAGTGCAAAATGATATATAAGCGCAAGCGCTTCAATTTTGTCGATGCAAAAAGAATTAGGTTCTACTAAAAAAAATTTACGCTATAGAACATGTCTTTCCATGCGCACTCCATTAGTCTATTCATCTAAACCTAATAAAAAAAACAAAAGGCGTAAGTGGGCACATGGGAAACACTTACCTCTACCAATTTTGGCTCATTCCAAAATCAATTCCTTCTTCTGATACAACTTCCTGATTTTCAATTTCAGCATTGGTGAATGTGAGGGCATGTTGTAGCTTCCTGGGACTAAACACCTCGACCTCTACCGTGTACGTTGCAGAAACAGGCCGGTGATCAGAGAGCCTCAGCTCAGATCTCCTGTAGCTTGATAGCTTCATTCCCTTTCCATGTGAAAGAATACGGTCACACCTGAAGGGGAAAAACAAGAAGAAAGAGGGCATAAATTTCGGAAAATGCAATTGATATTCCAAAACAGACAGGAACATGCTAGCCAGCATTGGTAACAAAACAAAGCTCGAATTGTTAGCCTCGTTTTCATTTGTAATATATTGGTTTTGATGATGGCAATCATCTTATACACACAGATAGAGATTACAAAAGTTAAAACTCATCTTCTCACCTTTAGAGAGGCACCAATAAGCCATCAACAATGTAAAATCTCTGTGGAAATTGGAAAACTATCTTATCCGTACTTGATAATTCCTATTATTGCTACTTTTGGATCGGTGATGAAATAAGAAATAAAACCATGCCATTAAACAAGCATAAATGTATATAGAATCACTCAGTATGGCATAGCAAACACATGACATATCATCATTATCATAAGAAAAGTAGATAAATACCATGCTGGAGTACGCCTCCCAACCTTTGGATCCTCCCCATAGTACTTCTCAGAATTCGACTCGTATTTGTAAGTCGGTGGGAAATTTAGAGTACCTTCACGCCATCCATCAAATGCACGGCCTTTCCTGAGCTCTCGTGTAAGCTGCCACAAGTACAAATATATGTCATCAGCAACTAGTTGGTATAATTCATTTGAATTTTTCTAGTTTTACAAAAACACACTTAACCCTTTCCTGAATAAAAAATTGAATTTTTTTAGTTTTACATAAACGCACTAAACCCTTCACATATTGGTATAATTCATTCAAGTATTTGTTCATAAACATGTCACACTTGGAATACTGGAAATGATAGTAGTATACCTGGTCACTCTCATGTAACTTGGACCAGTCCTTTCTAGAAATCAGCTCTCGGGTTTTCTCATATGAAAGATTGATACGGTAATTTAGATCCCCAAGCCAGATTATTCTCCTGCAACAGTCATGTGATAACTTCATGCCTTCTGAAGGAAAATATGTGTAGAGAGCTTTAGTGAACGTTACGGCAGAAACAGTAACAATGCGATATACCGTTCTCCTCTTTTAACGAAAGAAACATGGCATCTCCTTATCATGAAAAAGAAGTTTCATAAGAGGAATAATATTGCAAGTTTATCATCTTATATTAATTTGTATGCGTTAATTTAACAATCTAGGACATTTTAGAAGGGAACGAACAAGAGAACCTAAAAATTTTCTGTTGGGCACACAATGCAGAGAGTAAATCTGGAAGTTCAAGGTCGTGCGGATACTTACTCATGGTCTTGGATAGTCTTGGGAAGACCAATACTTGCAACCGAATGGAATCGAGTTCTTCGATGTATTTCATGCACATCAGCATTCCTTTTAATCAT
Organism: Embelia ribes; assembly: GCA_001753735.1. NCBI lineage: Eukaryota > Viridiplantae > Streptophyta > Magnoliopsida > Ericales > Primulaceae > Embelia > Embelia ribes. The sequence goes on from MKEJ01057677.1 coordinate 16,022, forward strand.
ATCCGCCTCTTTCTCACCCGACGTCAAGTGAGTGCAAATGAAACAGAATAGTGTCTGGTGTATGGACATGCTGACCGATATTGAGCCCTGAAAGATTGATATATCACCGTTATTAGAGCATAGAAAATCTTGATGCAAACAAACCATAACAAAGGGAAAATAGGAAATCTGAAAAAAGAAAAAGAAAGTACACAAGTAAGAAACTGAAATTTATAACAAATATATGGTAACACATGAAGGAGGCATGTTTACTTTGGAAAACAGTTTAAAGGGCACATTCAAACTTATAACAAATATGTGGCAACACACGAAGGCATGTCTATTTTGGAAAACAGTTTAAAGGGTACATACCTTGTTACCTATGTACCCCATAACACCAACACCAACAGTCGAGACCTTCATGTTCTGGATATGTCTTCGTAAGCTCCTGCGAACCCATACAGTAAGGAAAATTCCAACCATTTGTTTGCTTACTATCCTCACATATTGGGGCCTCCTTTTTCGGTACATAAGCGATTCTAGGTCAAGTTCCGCAAGCATAGCCGCCTCTGACTGAACCCCATTATCACCAGCTTTTGAAAACTTGAACGAATTTTGTTTCACAAATGATTTTGAAGCTTTAAAAGACCTCATAGACTTGAATGAATTAGGTCTATCCAAGACATGTTTGGCTAGTAGATCCAACGGTGGCTCAGGCCAGCTCAACCCAATTCTCTCTGTCCCGCTAAGAGTCTTTGTTAATTTTCTATCGAATGGGGAAAATGATAATTCTGTATTTTCAGTAGAACTTTCTGCTATGAGGCAGTTTAGCCTGTGCAGCCTTTTCGGAGATGAAAATTGTCTCTCCAACTCCTGTGGGACGGAGAAACTGAATTGGGAACCATCATTAGAGGCTGAAGATTCGGTGTTTTCTAAATCATCGTTGGATAATTCATTCAAGGGATGAATTTCCTCCTCGCCATCGCTATCAGATTCGAGCATTATTTCATCTTCTATAATTGGGGCATCTTCAGATGGTTTAAACCTTGACGGAGAAGGGGGATCACTGTAGCATTTATATTTTGGCTTTGCATGTTGAACTCTATTGAGGGTTTCGCGGATGATATTTTCCCACTTTGGCACTGGACGGTTGTCTTCAGCACCGAAAATATTTCCAGCATTTAATGGTATAATCTCCTGCAATCTTTATATTTAAAACTATCATGAATAAGAAGAACAACAGATTTTCTTGAAAACCAGTCGTCGTCGTCATCATCATCATCATCCAAGCTTTAAAATTCCAATAAATTGGGTCGGCTAAATGAAACCAATATAAAATGCCGCGTTGGGTTGTCAAAACAAGTTTGTGGACGCCACCCATTTATTTTCTTGAAAGCCAATTCAAGGAAAAAGAAATGCTATATATAGGTCAGATACATGAGAACAATGGCGTCTATATTTCCCATACGCTTAAATAGAACACAAGTGTTAATAGAAATGTTACATAGAACATCACAATTTAATGCCGACAACTGATCAGAGAAATTATGGATACTTTTCTGTTGCTATAATCTCCTAGAAATGATACTATGAGTAAGACCAAGGGACCCTCTTGATACAATCATTCAAGAAATAGGTACATACATATTGCATACTCACATTTACACTCATGATCAACCAGGGCAGAGCCAGAAATTTGAGGGAGGGGCACACGATCTATTTAAAAATAAAATTCAATATATGAAGATTTAAATTTTATTTTAAGGCCAATCCATAAAAAATGTAGTATATACGTTAATTTTTTTGAATTATTTATATATTATTCATTTAAAAGAGAAATTTAAATTCTTTGGAAGCTCGGAATTTTTTTAATATTTTGATAAAAAAATTTAAACAATTAGATAGCAGTATTCTAAAATTTGATGAAATTATATCATTAGTTACACACTATATTAATTCATCTCTTATTAATATAAAAGTTGAGCCTTCTGCTACTTTCGCTCTAATCGTGACATATGGTTATATAGTTATTTGACAAGTGCCAGCATAGTTTTTTGACAAATAGCTGCATAGTCTTTTGACACATGTTTACTTAAATTTAGTAATCAAACTTTAGGAAAGAAAAATATTATATCTTTACTATCTTTAAATATAAACAAATCAATCTTGAAAATATTATCACAATTACTATTATCTTTTTAGAAATATTATCAAAATAGGATTCCACCAAAATCAAAATTAACCTAATAAAAATTATTTGTTTCCTAAAAATATTATTATAATATAAATCCACAACAATTGAAATCATAAACAAAGAATAAGAAAAATTTTAATATAAGATACCATATAATTTTTTTTTTCAAAAATAATATCATTAAGAATTATAACTTACAAAACCTATTATCTAAACTTCTTGAATAAAAAAATTTAGTAAATTCTATTATTATATTTGAAAAAATCACCATCATAGAATCTTCTAAAGCAAATCATTTTTAATACATATAAAATATATATTTATAGCATACAAACAAAAACTGAATCTATAGATGGTAAAAAAAGAATAAGAATTATAACTTAAAAAAAGATAAACTTATTTATGTTGTAAAATTATATAAAAATTATACACTCAACTATTTTGATCCGTTTGTGATAAATCTCCACATAATTAACTGACACGTCCCATTAATTTAGAATTTTTAGAAAATAAGATTTGTCATAATATAACCTTATCAAACCTAAGCTTCTTGAACAATTAAATTGATTAAACTTATATTTGCTATTTAAAAATATTATCATAATATATTTCTTATAAACCTAATCTTCTTGAAAACATATAAAAAAAAATTTAATGCCAAAACGACTCTATGCATCAGAGAAAAAGAATACAATTTATTATTTTGAAATAATAAATTGTAGTTATGTTGAAAAGTTATATATATCAATATCAATTTACAAGTAAAAATTTATATATTAAAAAAACAAAAAAAAAAATATGTATGTAGGAAAATTGTGTAAAAATTGTTCCTTCAACTATTCTTCTCAATTTGTAACAAATGTCTGCATAGCTAATTAACACATGTCCCATAAACTTAGGAGTTTTGAATAATAAAACTTATCATAATTAAATTCTACCAAACTAAAACTTCTTGAAAAATAATATTTATTAAAATTATATTAATTTATTTGAAAATATTATTACAATAAATTTCACTAAACATAGTATTGTTCTAAAATAAATAAAACATATACCATAATCGGCTTTCAATTTCAAGAAAAGTATAAAGATTATAATTAAAAAAAAATCAAAGTTATTTATGTTTGAATACTATATCTTTATTATGTCAATGTCAATTTACATTTAAAAATTTATTATTATTATATATTATGAAAAGTTTATGATAATATATTAATATAAAATTTGTTATACAAAATTTATATATTAAATTTCTTGATATTTGAATAAAATACATATGGTAATTTTTTAAAATTGTTATGGAAAGAAGGGGGGAAATTATACTACTATATAGTAAATCAATCAAGAACAAATATAAAACTATAGACGATGACAAAAAAAATAAAAAATAATATGATTGGCAGTTAGATCTAACAATTTAAAAATGAATAATTTCATGCAACCCGTGCAAAACACAAGCTAAACGCTAGTCTTTTAAAAAATTTAAGAATAAAGTGATTTTATAAATAAAGAGGGTGAAAATTGTAATATTATATTAAGTTAGAAAAAAATATACAATAATAATATCACAAAGATGTACCATTGTTAATATTGGGAGAAATATGAAAGAAAGACGCTCAGAGAATAGGGGTGTCAAAATGGCCCGTAACCCGATACCCTACCCGAACCCATCGGGTCCAGACCCGTACCCTACCCAAACCACTTTGGGTAGAGCCTGGGTCCCCTCATATTTCCTCCAACCTGACCCTGGCCCATACCCAACTGGTAGGCCCAAACCCGCAACCCGCTGAAAATTTATAAATATATAAAGAAAAATGCCCGACCCCGACCCAGACCCAAAGACCCGATAGCTATACTCCGAGTAGGGTATATGGGATAGGCTATAAGCCCGGGAGACCTTACCCGGACCCTATCCAGACCCGAAAAAACAAGTCGGGCCGGATCAATTTGCCAGCTCTAGCAGAGAAATATAAAAAAAGAAAGAGACGCATTTTATGCGGCTCAAACTTGTGACCTTATTATATTCTAGAGATTATGGTGGCCACTAGACACTAAGAAAGTTATGTAGAAATATTACAGTTATATTTATATATTTTATTTTTATTATGTTTACATATATAACCATACCAAAAATAATTTTTAATTATTATCCCAAACGAAGGGGGATGCTTATGTGATCAACAACAAAAACAACACTATATAAGCTTTCTTACCCAATCACATAAATGTCGGCGGGACAATTGATATCTAACCAACTTTCAATATCGATGTCGTCAGGTGGAAGCTTGCCTCCAACATTCCATGTGCCTACACATACTCTTGAAAAGCAAAGAAACCAATAAATACAGACCAAATCTCATAACCAAGTATTGGGTAATACCAACATCTTCTCAGTAAGTATGCTTACTTGATTTCTTTTGTGTTTATATACTGAGCTCGGAAAGTCTCTGACTTTCGTCTTCTTATTCTGGGAAGGGCATCTGCGTGCATAATGATTATAAATCAAAATATGAGCGGTTTGAATGAAGTAACCGCTGGACACCCAACTTATCAAAATACAAAACACAAAGCAAAAAAGAAACGGAGAAGTTTTTGGCAAATAAATAACAACTGCCCTTTCTCGTTATATGGCACCCTGTTGCTGCAGTAAACTTGCACGGAGGGTTCAGTTGAGCACAGCAACAGGGTGCCACATAACGAAAAAAATCTTCTGAGTTCATACCCTTAAATAAATAATAACTTGCCTTTTTCGTTAACACTCATAGTCGTACGAAATAACCACTCCGCTAAAAGAGCACTTCCATCAGTGCCTCTAAATGAGTTCATACCCTTAAATTTAAGAAATACCAAAACAATACCGTCAATGTATAACAATACTGTTCAAACCCGTAATCGGGGGCCTCCGCAGTGCTCCCTCGAACTAGGATTTACTATTCATCCTCAATTCTATTTTTAAGTTTGAGGGCTATGTTGAACGCATTTTCTGTATGGCAACCTCTATTTTAAGTTTTGAGTTATAGGAATCAAAATTTAGGATTATAAAAGGTACACTGGAGGGAGTGCACTAAGAAATGGGACCTTAAACCCTCTATTAGTAGGCCATTATCCAGAACTTGTCTCTTTATAGACAACTTCACTCCATTAGTACATTGTTATTCCATTTGGGCAAATAATGCACAAAATAATTTTGGAAAGAGGGATGTTGCTCACAATGAGCAACAAAATCTGCAATTCGGCTTTGCACCATTGGATGGCGTGGACCAGATAGGTGCAAAACTGAGTTGTAGGATTTTGTTGTTTATTGTGGGCAGCAACATCCGTGTGTCCAATAATTTTGATGCTGCAGTAAGAAGCTCCTGAAGAATCTCAACAAGTAGACAGGATCAAAGACGAGTTAATTCACAAGAGGATTAAGCATTAATTAATTCAAAGCAAAAGCTCAATACGATTTTCTAATCACAGAATCATAATTAGTTAATTTCAGAAAACAAGTTGATTAAACTGACCAGCAGGATCGTTCGCTGTCCCGTTTCTTTGGTCCCATCCGTTGGATTCTGCAGCAGGAAAATAAACATAAAAAAAAAATTCTGAAAATTTGAGAAAATTCAACTGCAAGAAAGTAGCGTACAGAAAAATCCAAATCTAACAAAATTTTATTACAAATTATAGAGCAATAGTATATACTACATATATACAGAAATTTTATAACGAGTAGTTAAATTTCGCAAAAACAGAACAAGCGCAGAGGATGTAAATACTTAAAATGTGCACAAATTTTATATATGATGAGCAGTACATGCATAATATTTCAGAAATAATTATCTATACGAGAATCATTTACCAATTTTTTATAACGAAGAGAGAGAGTGTTACAATATGTACATTATTTTGTGTATATATAGATGTACTTTATTATTAATAATACTCATAAACATACCTTCAGGATCAGAATCGGAGTTGCTATCCTCGGTGTCATCGGCGCCGTAATCGGACTCTTTAGCACTGATATTAAGCCATTTTCGGATCACGATTTTCGGCCAGAATAGCTGCACCGAAAGAAATATTAGTATATTATTATTATTTACAGCACTACTTTCACAGGCAACTCTATTGTAAACTCCAACAGTAAAACTGAACTTCGACTGTCAATCAAAGCCCCACATTTGGCATCAATCACGGCTCAGAGAGAGAGAGAGAGAGAGAGAGAGAGAGAGATACCTCTGGCTGCTGACGGTGAAGCCTTGAGCTGTGCTTCATGTTTAGAAAGAATGAAACGACTTAAAAGCTGCTGAAAATATAAATGAAGGAAGAAAAACAAAAGTCAGACAAATCAAAGAGCTGTAATTAATCAACCACTCGTTCAACCGTTCCGACTTTTGCTTAATTACACTAACGGTCCTCATTGTATGGACCATAACTTCATTTGGTCTACTTACTTTCAACTAAATCATGAGAAGTCCTTAAATTTAGAAAAACTGGCTGGTTCGGTCCCTAATTTTAGAAAAAGGGATAAACTTGGTCCCTTCCACAAGGATAAACTTTATTGTAGGCATGGCAACAAGCAGGGTTATTCTAGACTTAGCTCAACTCGATAACTACTTGGCTCGAACTCTGTTCGTAAATTAAACGAGTAGGGCACGAGTACGTTAACTTACTTTATTTGAATTTAGAGTCAAACTCAAGTTCTGAGCAACTCAACTCGTTAGTTTGAAAGTAGCTCAAAGAATATATGTGTGTGTATTTGTAAGTTAAAAATAAAATTTTTCATCGCATACCACTAATAAGATTTGACCTTAAATTGTTTGGTAATACAAAAAAATTAGTTTACCTTAAATAATCAATTTTATTATTCCAATATAATATTTAAAATATAATTAAAAATAATTCATCAAGTATTTATCGAGTCCAGTCAAGTATTTTGTTCATTTTATCGAATCAATTTTGAGTACAAAAATGATTCTCAAGTCGATCAAAGCAAATATTCAACTAGAAAAATATTGGGCTTGATTAGAACAATACTCGGTTCGACTCGACTCACTTCATGCTCGATTAGAGCAATATTCGGTTCAACTAGTACTGATACATCTGAACGATTTCTTTAATAAACCTTTTTGTCATATATATGATGATGATGATGATGATTTTTCCACTCGTTTCTACATCGCCCATAAACCTTTTTGTCATATGATGCTGATTTAATATTTTGTTCTCACACGTCTAAAAACACATCATGATGATTTTCCACTTGTTTCCACATGGTGCATTCGGTTCAGGCATGGGGGCTTGATTTAACATTTCGTTTTCATACATGTGTATATACGTGACATAAAAATAAGAAGGCCCGGGCCCTAGACGTATTGATTAAGTGTACAAAATTAATGTCACAACTATAATCCTATTGCTTAGTATAGCCAGACAAAATATATTAAACCACAACTTCTAGAGAAGTAGTTATTTTTTCTTCAAATGGCAATCTACAAGTGATTGCGCTATTATTAAGTAAAATTTCACCATAAAACAAATCTCTCTTTACGGTTACAACAGTGGGCAATGCTCGTCTTAAAAATGTATATATTAAGTGTCATATTTTCATACCTACTTAGTTTCCCACTATTCGTTCAATAAAGGACAACATATTTCCAAATAAAATACTAAATCATAAAAATATTTTTAACTAATTATTATTATGTTAACTGTGAAGCCGGATTGATTACGTTTTCCACGTATTCCAGTTTTGACTTATTAAATGAAGATTATTTAACGCAGAACAGTACACTTTGTAAGTTGGCATATGAAAGTGATCCACTGTTGTTTTGTTACAAATGGCAATGCATCAGATTAGGCTAATAGCCCATCCACTCCTTTGTAACACGGACCATGTGATCCCAAATTTCACCTTGCAAGCTATAAAACGAGATACCACCTCATCATGTTATATGTATTTTATTTTTTATGTATTTTATCAATTGTATTTTTTTATTAAATTAGTTTTCATAAGTTATTTTTTATAAGATGTCTTTTTATATTTCGTTTTTTAATTATTTATAAATAAATTTATAAAAGGTCGGTTAGTGCGATTTATTTTATGAATATATTTTCACAAAAATTAATATCTATTTAGGTTAATTTTAGATATATGGAAATTTTACTTTGAAAAATATTTCAAAAGATTAATATTGATCGGAACAATATTTTAAAAATTTATGGAGAATCTTAGATTGGTAAAAATTAATTTATAAAAACATTTATTTACAAATATTATTTTGATTCATAAATATAATTTTAGTAATTTATACCATGACAAATTATTTTATAGTTTTGCAGATATAAATATGTATATTTTGGGATTGTATATGATCTTATATAAAATTTAATTTTACTAATTTATATTGTGGTACAGTTATATATATGCATATAGCATATTATGGTAAGTTTATATATATGAATATAATTTTAATAATTGCAATTATAGTAATTTTTATTATTTAAATTCTAATTTTATATGATACATAATTTTAATAATTTATATTATGCCAATTTTATTATTTTAAATCATAATTTTATAGGATACATGTTAAGCAATTGTGCAAATAAAAATAGTTAGAGGGAATAACTTTTATATACATATATTGTAATCATATGATATTTTGTATTTACGTAAATTCCTTTCATTATTTACATAGTAGTTGTGTATATATGAGATTTATAATTTTATTATTTTAATAGACAGAAAACCTTTCATCTATCTCAAATTCACGTGGAATCAAAGCCACGTTCGGCCTGTATCTAAATTCACCTCACTACAGCCGCTGCCACCAAGTAAAGGGACCACCGCCGCCAACCCTTCATCTGACCGACAAGAGAGGGTCGCCGATGACGACCCCTCTTCTACTGCAAAAACAGGTCGCGCTACCTCACCACCTCCACTCCAACGACCAGATTACCTAACCTCCTATCCTTCAACCTCCAATAGCCCCGGTGCCGATCACCGCAACAAGAAGTCGTGTTAAACCAAATCGCCGACTAGGACCGCAAGTCACAATCAACCCTGACTGCCTGCCTGTGGCTGCCACTCAATGCCACCGGCCACGCCTCCCTCCCCACCTCTCTCTCACGTTGTAAATAGCGTTGGTGAATAGACGAGCTGAGCACGAACAACCTAGGATTCGGCTCGGCCCATATCAGCTAATTTTCAATCCAATGGAAATAGTCTCATACCATTTTATATTTGATGTAATGGTGAAAGTCCAAGTCTGGATCACACAAAAAAAAAATAAAATAAAAATGATAATAAAAGGATATGAAAATAATTTATAATTACATGTCATATTATATTTATGTATCCCATAATTAGGCTCCCACCGTTCTATCAAAAATACAATGCATGCGGCCATTTTCCTCTTGCAAATGAAAGTGACGTTAGCTTTGTTGGGTATCGTATGGACAAGTAAAATAAAGCTGTCTACTTGCTTATAACAACACGGTGTACAAAAGACACCCCCCGAAGGCCAATTTGTCTTCGACAGCAATTTCAATCCTACGTGACTGCAATCAAGTAAAAATTTGACTAAACTATGAATTAGAGTTAAATTTCAAAAAAGGCCTTGAGGTTACAAAACTAGAACCAAATTTTGAAATTACGTATCTTGCTTCGGGAGAAATTACATATAGTGCCTACACTGCCATATTGACAATGCAACCTAGGTCCTTGCAACTCTTCATGCAGGGACAAATACTCATTCTCGTGTTCGTTTTCACACTCATGACTCATCTTTAGGATTTGCTTAATTTTAACTCTCTCATGTTTCAGTTTTCGCTCCCACTCAACACACTGATGAAGAGTGGCGGAGCAATATAAGGGCCATGATAATATATTTATAACTTTGAGGGGCGACCTAAATAATTTTTCAAAACATCAAAGGAAAACTAGCAATTTCCGAAAAACTGGGGTGCCAAATCCCCCTTGGAGAAAAATAAGTGATTAATATTATTAACAGTTAAAGGTAAATTAGGGTCTCACCACCGTCACACTCGTTTTTCAAAAAATTTATGTTATGCACAATTTTTTTCTTACCCCGAAATTTGTTGGGTGTATCTCAAAGTAGGAGAATTTGTTAAATGAAAATTTGAAAATTTGGTGCTTGATTGATAGGTAATGGAACTTTTATTGTGCAAACTTGGAACTTAAAGTTTAATTGATGACTAAATATAAACTACAGGGACCAAATGGGTAATTTCAGAAAAAGGGTTTGAACTAGCCCCTATATTTCCACTTCTGGTGCGCCACTTTGTGGTGAAAGGCAGCGGCGGTTTTTCTTTGTTTTTTCTGCGCTGCTTTTACAACTTTAGATCACTTTTGAAATTTATATTTTTAGCAAAAATATAAATATGAGCGATATTTTTGGTAACTCTTTTCCTACGGGGATATAAATTTTGCCTCTCTCGTGGCAATTGAGAAAGAATTTCTATATGGACTCTTCATGGATACTCTCATAATATTGAGAGTTATTAATTACTAGTAGCAGATGAGAATATTTTAGGTACTCATAGAGTAAGAGTTCGTTGAGATAAATATTTATTTTGAATCGACGTAAAGATATTTAGTGATTGAGGAATTGACATTTATTTCTTTATTTATATTCTTCGTTAGTAATCAAGGTTAATGTTTGATATTTTTATAACTTTATTTTGTAATTTTACTCTTCTATCTATTTGAAATTAATATGTCACACATATACATGAGGTGATTTGAATTTTATTCTCTCTATTATTTAGTGGATTAATTTTAGTTGGTGTGTAGCATCGAGGATTCTTTTACTCTCCGATTTAGAGGGGTTTTTTCACGTTGTGTCATTATGTTATGGTTGCATTTTTTGTTATTTTATTCTTGTTATTACTTACGCTACTTCACTAGGTTTACACAGAATACGAGATAGATTTTGTCGAGCTTGATTATTCCGTTGTGTATTACTGGACAAAACTATTAACGTTTGGATTCCCAACAGAATCCGGGGAATGCCCCTTCAAGGACATCCTGTAGAACTAAATAAATAATTTTCAATGGCTCGAAAAGCCTTTTGTTCGTTTGGTCATTGGTGGGAAGTTGCCTTCGGCTCAGCGAAGTTTAAATCGGACTCTTGTCTAACCATGGATTTGTAGGGTCGACGTGCAAGTGCAGTAATAAACTTGGATGGATAGTTGATAGATATGTATTTATACATATAATAAAATACAAGGACTGAGGTTGTAATTAAGTTAAAACTACCCGCCACACATGCTGATTTCAAAAAAGTTAAAGACCAACGAGGAAAATATTATTTTACAATTGTACATATACTGTGTACTATAAAAGCTGTCATATGTCAGTTCAAAAGATAGGTGAAAAGAGTTTCTCTCTCTACATTTAATTTTTCCCTAAATTATTTATTGTCATTTAATACCTTGCCTGAACCATTTCTTACTTAAACATCGGAGAGTCGGCAGACAGTCTCCCTGTGCGCACTTTCATGTACTTAAGTAGATCCAAAGTACATTCAGGAAGCAAACACCTTGTTCATATTACCAGACAGATATCATCAAGGAGCATATATCCGAACCGTATCTAGTAACTCTTCAATTAGCGCCGTCTGTGGGAGCTTCTAGCTACAGAAACTTTGAAGTTCCAGAATCAATCCTTATCTAAAAATATGTCAAGGTCCCCTGATG
>MKEJ01057679.1:0-10335 GCA_001753735.1 Embelia ribes
TATGCATAATGAAAACAGTGCATACAAAACCCATTTCTATCTGTTAAGTAAATACAATTTCCAAACCATATATATCACGTTCAATCATTTGCGTTGGGGTCGTACAATTCTTCATTGAGTTCTAAGAAGAGAGAGACAAAAGATCCAACAATCATCAATTGACTTGGTACCTAATTAATGGATCTAATTTTCTAGATGTATACGTTACAACAAACACCAAATTTTTGGAATTAAAGCGAACCTGCTGAAGTTGTCGTTACGTGTATGTTATAGTTGTCGTGTGTAAAATGGACTATTCGAGTGTGTGTTGAACTTTTTCCAAATTAAGATGAGCACGGATCATGTGATATGGTTGTTATCCACAGTCCATAAACTTGAGTGGGACCTCAATATTGAAAAATTTTAAACCGACCAAAATATATAGGAAGTATTGTCTCAATCTTGATTCTCAATGAAGATGTATACACATTATCTATTTTCCAATGAACAATTATGAGTTGAGCTTTTTTAGTTGTCTAGTAGGAAGTTAGTGCGTGTGCACGTGTTTTATTTCCGTAAATGGAATATAAACGTATAGTTTATAGTATATCAGTGTATGTCTATGCCACTGCAATTAATGTGCAGTGCTAGTTTGTAAATTCAACTATGAAAATTTAATGTTCGCCGAGTAAGCGACCTATTATATCCATTGACAGATAAATGAATTCCGACGTACGGATAAAAAATCTTGAGATTTTAAATACCAAAGCATGGAAGTGCTCGTATGCATAACAAGAGAACAAACGGAATTCCAAACCCACTACATCGACATTTTTTCAAAAGATAATAGAAAGAATAGAAATGTAAAGAAATTGATTTTAAAAAAAGTAATTTTGAGAATGATTTAATATTTCACGCATATTCATTTCTTATCTATTTTCACCTTATTGAATTTTGAAGCGTTTGAAAAAAGTTACAAAGATAATTTGCACTTCAGAGTCATCACCACCTGTGTTGATTCAAAATTATCACCAACTAATTGCACTTTATTAACATTGGATTGTCCAACCTTGCGTTGAAGTCTCATACATTTATTGTGTTTTGCCTCATGGAAGAATAACAAATCGATGATTGTAATAGAATTCTAAAACTTATAAGCAAAGCATACACAATGTGAATATTCTGAAAATTCTGTGCAGATTTTTCAAGGACTCATATGCTGGTTGTCGGATGAACACAGTCAAATATTTTTTATTATTATTTGCTTCATTCTTACTCTCCTCTCACTTTGACTCGTTCCCATTATCCTATAAAATGTGTCAATTTTACGAAATATTTCATATATTTCTTATTCAAAATTTACCCGTCATTTTGTTTATTTGTAGCAAAATTCATGATACACAAAATTGTAAATTATTTAATTTTAACTTGTATATTTTTTTTAAGAGATAATACTCTATCTTTAAAGATTTAGATTAATAATTATCACAAAAATAAAAATTAAATAATTTAAAATAAAAATATCAAAATTTAAGGAATTATATATACTTACAATTTCTCACATATCCACCAAACTTAACAAAATATTTAAATATCATATTAATTATTATGAGTACAAATTAGTGTCATGCGTTTACGAAGGTATATCAAAATTGTTATATGATACATACTTAAAATTTAAATAAATTATAATTAAAATACCTCTATTTTTATTAAAAATTATTCGAAAAAAAAATTAGTTTCTACTCTTATATTACTATGCAATATTTTGTTAAATAGTATTCTCATTCATTTTTAATTAACACATTAGGTTAAAACATATGAATTAAGAAAAACATTAATTGGTCTCAATTATAAAGAAAATAAATAATATTTTATTTTACTATCTTTTATTAAATGCTTAAAAAATCACTATAATACATTAATCAGGATAAAATTAGAAAAAAAAATAATACTTTATTATTTTTTTAAATGGACACTTAAAAGGAAATGTAAAAAAAAATCTATAAAATGACAATTAAAAAGTAATAGAGAAAGTAAATTTATAAACTACGTGCAAATCACATGTATCTCGGCTGCTTAATAATGTAAAAAGTACATAAATCAAAGGAACATGGAATCATTGTAAGCTAGTGGGTAAATGAAGATATAATGGGAACAATTTTAAAAGTTTCACAAACATTTTTACTAGCATGAAAGTTTAGTCTACAAATGTTTAGAAGTTCATGACACAAAACTGTTTAACCATCACACATATACAACCCGGTGCAGGCGCAAAATGTTAATCAAGGGGTTCAAAAATCGTTAGTAATTGACGAAAATATACTTTAAGCTTAAAACGAGTGTAAAAAAAAATTGTAATTCTTAATGTTGAACATGTTCATATGCTACAATTGTTTTGTGGGAAAATCGGAAAAAAATATTTAGGAGTTGAATTAAAAGAGTTATATATTTACCATAAATTTTAGTTAGTAGTAACGAAGCTATAATAGATCAAATTAATATTTTACATGTCAATTTTAATTTCAATGGGGTAGAAACAAGTAAAACTTCAGGAAAAAAAATTTGAGTTTGCTCTTGATTTGATTAACTAAATTCATTAATATAGTTAAAACAACTAGAAATGCAAAAACAAGCTACCAAGACTCAAATCTCGGTCTTCCAAGATGTCATTCTTATACCATTAAACATTAGGCTACTTACCAATTCTTAGCATTATATTAACTCAAAATATATATATAGTAATACATCCAGTAACCTTAGGGGTGGCAATTGCCCCCCTTGCCCCTTAATAGATACACCCAACCATCCTTACAATCCTTATTACACATACAGTTTGTATCTTGCTTTTCCAAATTAAGATGACATAAAATTGTGGTAGATAATAAGAGATTCTTGTAACAAATCTATGTCATATTAGTTTTTATAAGTAAAAATTAGTGCCATAAGTTTATAAAGGTATATCAAAATTACTATATGATACATACTAAAATTTTCGATAAATTATAATTAAAACACTTCTATTTTTATTAAAAATTATTTGAAATAATTTTAGTTTCTGTTCTTATATTACTATTGATTATTTTGTTAAATAGTACTCTCATTCATTTTTAATTAACACTTTAGGTTAGAGCATATGAATTAAGAAAAATATTAATTGGCCTCAATTGTAAAGAAAATAAATAATATGTTATTTTACTACCCTTCATTAAATACTTAAAAATATCACTCTAATACATTAATTGGGGTAAAATTAGAAAAAAAATAATTAATGTTTTATTTATTTTTTAAATATACCCTTAAAAAGAAATAAAAAAAAAATTATAAATTGGAATTACAAAGTAATGGAGAAAGTAAATTTATAAACCACGTGCAAAGCATGTATACTCTTACTAGTTTTAATAAATTTGCAAACACATCTCCATGTGTGTGATCACTAGTGTAATTATGTTGCTTAATGATAACAAATGATGTCCATAATATTTTGTCGCCATTTTTCTTTAGAAGAAAATCCATGTATCTTTGGTGATTAAATGTTGCAAAATATATATAGAGTTGAAATTATATATATATAAGTATGTAGCAATTTCCTATATCTCATTATACTGGTGTAGACATGTAGCCGATAACATTAATGGATGAAATTAAATTATTTAATGAAAGCAAATGATTAAGGGCATTGTTACTAGGAAATGCTATTTGGGCGGGAAAACATGAAATGTGTTTTCGGTACTGTAAATAAAATGAATTTTTTTTAAAACGTAAATGTGTATGAAACGTCTCGAAAATATGTAGGAAACATTTTGGAAGCGCGAATAATACATATAAGAAATGCACGAGAAATGACTATGAAACATTACAGACATCAGTAGGAAATTTTAAAAAAATTCTTGAAAATTTATTGGAAACTTAATAAGTACATATTCATATACAATTAAATAACAAATCAATTAAAATATGTGAAATATAGTATTTTTAACACTTTTATATTATTTTTTTTTCCTTTTATGTATATTCTTTTAAATTATGAATAATATATTTATAAAAAGTATACAAGTACAAATTGTATTCATAAATTTGAAAAATATTTAATATTATTAAATTTAAGAATCACATTCGTTTTCTTTATACTTTCTACAAATTTTGTAATTGCATTCAAAAAGTTTTATAATCTTATCCGTATTTCTCGATTTTTCATTTTAGACAGCGTTTCCCTTTTCGTTTCACTCTTCTATTTCCTATTTTGGAACTACGATTTATTATTAGGGTAAAAATGGAAGTATTAAAAAGATGGGAGGTTAAAGTGTGAGCATTACTAAAGTTTAAATGAAGTTAAATATAGGTGCGATTGAGTCATGAGTGGGAAACGTACAATTGTTCTCTTTCAATCTTCGTCCAAATTCTAGGCTCTCTCTCTCTCCCTCTCTCCCTCTCTCTCGCGGTGGGCTTTCATCCTCAAGGCGCCTCCAAATTTCCTAATTTTTCATGAATATACATCTGCATATACAAGCGTTTATGTACAGTATTTAATTCTACCTTAAAAACCCACAAACCCTTTTCCCCTAATTTTCACAACCCAGTATCTAGTTATATGTTTTATATCATTGTGTAGTCGTAATTTCAGAGATAAAAGAGAACTCTTTGGTAAAATTTGAAAATCACGAAGCCCCAGAGGCTAAATTCCGAAAACCCTAAGCTGGCTCGATATTTGATTTCTAACCCGCAAATCCTGTTGCCCTTCTTTCACTACCCAATATCTAATTTAGATGCTTATCGCATTTTCTAATTGCAATTGCAGAGATAAACGAGAATCCTTTGGTAAATTTTAAATCCTGAAGCCCCAGAGGCTAAATTCTAAAAACCCACAAACCCTTTTCCCCTTCCCCCCAAAATTTCATTACCCAGTATCCAATTTATATGTATTTAGCATTGTGTAGTTGTAATGGCCGAGGTAAAAGAGACCCACTCAGAAAAAATTGAAACCTGCAAAAACCCAGAAGCCCTGGAGACTAACTGTGATGAAGATGATGTGGACTATGATTCTGTCGTTGATATATCGAGCAAAAGCTTGGATTTTTCGGTGGTGAAAGCCCCGGAGGGTTCGGTACAAGGGTTATATATATACAGGAATTGCTTCAATTTGATACCGCGGTGGCTTGGAGATTTGGGGAGGTTGAAGACTTTGAAATTTTTTGGGAATGAGGTGAATTTATTCCCCACAGAGATGAGGAATTTGGTTGAACTTGAGAAGTTGCAGGTGAAGGTGTCTTCGCCAAAATTGAATGGGTTGTATTTGAATAATATGAAGGATTTGAAGGAGCTTGAGCTTTGTAAGGTGCCAACAAGACCTTCTGCTTTGCCTCTGCTGAGTGAGATTACTGGGCTCAAGTCACTGACTAAGCTATCTGTTTGTCACTTCTCTATTAGGTATGTGGTGCTTATACAGTTACAGTCTCTCGTGTTTCATGCATTTATGATATAATAATGAGCTTTATGTGTCTAGTTTCCAAATCACTAATATCCTAGCAAACTGTGATCCAATACAACTGTATTCTTATTTTTTTTTTTTACGATGAGTAAATTCTCCATTATTCTTATCATGTGAAGTTTTTTTATGGTAATCTTATTATGTGAAGTTTGAAAGTATCAATTTTCATATTCCAAAATAGTGCCTTTCTATCATGAATAATTTCAAGAGATTAACGTATGCTTAATTGGATGTCGTGTTTTAGAAAATTTGATAAAATTGCCTCATATATGCTAGGGTAACCTATATGGCTAAACCCAAACCATATCACATTTTACAGCGTGTGGCATAGCGTTCCCATTCTCGTTCTAGTCTTCTTTGTTCTGGACGATCTGCATTGCAGTAACATGGGTCTAGCATTATTTATTGTATTTTGGTTCTAATGAAAGAGAGTGAATAATGCTATATTGGAACTAGGTGTTGATAGAGAATAGATGGAGGCCTAAACTAACAAGGTGTGATTTTTGAAGTGGTTTTTTCAGGTTGTAAATTTAGACAACTCTAGGAGCTGGTTTCTTTAGGATATCCAAGTTTCATCATGTCTTACCTTCGAAATCCTAAGTTCCATAGTTGCTTTCTTGTATGTACATTTGACTGTTTTGTTCTTTTTGGGTGTTTAAACACCTGGTTTTAGCTCACTGTTAGATCGGGAGTTCTAAAATCGATGTGGCTAACCCTAAATCAGGTTTTAAAACTCTCATCTCTATAACACCTTAAGCTTTTCGATGAGTAGACAACTTCAATTTGACATGGTATTAGTGCTAGAATGATGTCTTGGTATTAGTGCCAGAATGATGTCTTGGGTAAGGTTACTGGTGGGGCATTTTGATGATATTAGGTATATTTGTCCCCTCTCTCTAACAACTTAAGCTTTTATATTAGATGTCGTTTTGCTAATCGACATGGTATTGGAGCAGGATTAGGCCAGAAGTGAGGGGGAGTCTAGAAGATAAAAATAAAATTTTGCCCCCTTTCTTTAATAGCTTTAGATTTTAGATGAGATGGTTGCTTAAATTTAATACTACGTGAGTCACTGATTCTTGCATGATTCTGTATGAGACTAGATGCCTAAAGAGAAATTCGGGGCTAGAATCTCATTTTTTTCTGAATATTATGAGTTGATCATGTTCTTGACTTGTTCTGTCCCCCATGTTGAATCAATGTGTTGGTGTAGTCATATACTGATCCAACACCCCACCACACATATCCCACGCAAGCACACGATTATCACTTTATCATTACAGAGGTGGTCGAGACGAGTTTAAGAACTTTTGTTCCAGGCAGAATGATAAAGATGGTACAAACTTTGGAAACTTGCTTTAGTTTTCATTGGCAAAAGAATTTTATGCTTCTTGGCTGTGCCATCAAAATGCTCTTTCGTACCTTGGTCTAGTGAAAGTACTGATTACTAGGTTGAAAATATTTCTTGGGGGCTCCTTTTTTGAGTCAGTGTTTGTATATTGTTTAATTTTAAACTAGCCAAAGTGCAGGCCTATGAGTTTACATTCGTTTTTCTGAACCTTGCCTGCTTTGTATACTAGAGTATTGCATATTGGATGGAGTAATGATGTTCCATCTGTTTGTGCTTTTCCCAGATATCTTCCTCCAGAAATCGGATTCCTTGAGAGTTTGGAGTATCTAGATCTGTCCTTCAATAAGATGAGAAGTTTGCCAACTGAAATAACTTACTTAAACTCTCTGATATCATTGAAAGTCACTAACAACAAGTTGGTGGAACTGCCTTCGGGGTTTTCATCACTGCAAAGACTAGAGTTCTTGGATTTATCAAATAATCGTTTGTCATCTTTGCAATCTCTTGAACTCAGCTCAATGCATAACCTTCTGACACTAAATCTTCAGGTACATGCTCATCTACTCACATAAAATAGGAGACTTGACGTTACAAGCATTTTTTTTCATTTTCATAAAAGAGGAACACGCAGTTCTCATTGAGTTGGTAGGAGTTTATTTTTCATCTTGTTTTAATTCTGTGAATTTCTTGTACCTTGAAGCTTCTTCTCCCCACTTTTCCTTTTCATTGAGCTTCATATGTAGCGTTTCAGGTTAGCACTTGGAAATAAGTGATCCTTTTATTGAGGGCTGGTTATTTTGATTGATTGATGTATCTATAATTTGCCGTGGATTGCTGGCATGTCATTTGAGAAGAATTAATAATAAAGGAGAAATATGCCTACTTAAACTGTCCTATAATGCTGTAGTTTTCTTTCATTTGTCCCCGTTTTGGGTCTCTCTTCCAATTCTCTTATGAAAGTTGTTGGTGATTGAGTTGTTATCTGCATGTTACTTGCTTAGTCTGTTAGCAACACACTTGTCTTTTATTTTGAGAATGAAGAATAAGGGCACTTACACGCTTATATGCCGGCAAATATGAGCAGGTCTTTTGATTTATTCTTAGAGATTGTTTCTCTCCCCCAGTATTGCTGTGGTCTTTTGATTTATTCCTGTTTCTTCTACATATCCTGGTCCAAGTGTTTGACCTCCTGCTTGACTTGTTTTACAGAACAATAAGCTTATCGTTTGTCATCAAATTCCGTCTTGGATTTGCTGCAATTTGGAGGGAAATGATGAAGATGAACGCATTGATGAATGTAGCAGTGTTGCTGTAGAAATGGATGTACTTGAAGGCGACATTCAAGATAATGCTGACAGAGTTTCTCAGAAAGGTGAAGGCCATGTTAGCTGGATGTTTCCTTTTAGATAAAATTTCCTTGTAATCTCAGCGTTTTATTTGCCCCAATTACCAAATGAAATGATACTTACTTGAGTTGCTGACAGGTGTCCATGTTCCCTCTTCAAGCCATTCAGGTGGAATCCCATCCTCCGGTCGGTGTTCAGCAGCGCGGAAGTCCCTCAAAGGATGGAAAAGGCGGTATGATATTCAACAAAGAGCTCGCCAAGAACATTTAAATAACAGGAGGAAGTGGAAAACATCAGACCAGGCCAAGTCACCAACGCAAGCAATGGTTCACAAATCTGAATCCTGCAAACAAATTGCTGCTGATTCAGGCTTGTCAGCTCTTGACAACCATGGTGACGACATTGTTCCTGGAGAATCCAAGTGTGAAGTTATAAATGTTGAGGATGATGACATAATATGTCTGGAAAAGGTTGAGCATGAGCATGTAGAAAATTGCTCGTGTTCCAATATTAGCTCCACTAGCGTCTGTGAAGAGGGTGATAATGACTGTTCAGAGTGTCATGTATCTTCGGTTGCTGCTCAGGTCCAATCATTTAGTGACAATAGTCCCAATTCCAAAAGGCCTCATGATGAGGAAGTTGATGAACAGCCCAGCAAAAGAAGACTAATTGCAGATCAATCTGATCTTGCTGGCAAATATAGTGATACATCATTTTGTAGCATTGATGACCATTTAGGGGACGGCTTTTATGACGCTGGACGAGACCGGCCATTTTTGCCTCTGAAGAATTATGAGAAAAGCCTACATCTAGACTCTCGTGAAGTCATTCTCTTGGACAAGTATGTTCTTATGCTTACCTGTTTCTTGTTTCTTTCGCTTTCCTTCTTCCTTTTTTCCGGAGGAGGAGGTTTACTTCCAATATTGGTCTGGGATTTTAATATCTCTAACTCTTTGATTATAATTCTTGTCATTTGCTTCAGGAGAAAGGATGAAGGGTTGAATGTTATTGCACATTGTGCTCAAGCATTTGTGAATCATTTCAAGCAGATCAATGATTCATTGGATAAGTTTCAAATTGCATCACTGCTTGCTATTTTTGTATCTGATCACTTTGGGGGTCGTGATAAAGCAGCACTTGTTGGGAGGACAAATAGAGCTGCATCTGGTTCAAATTACAGAAAACCCTTCATATGTACCTGCCCCACTGGAAATAGCGACAGTATTAGGAACTCTGCTGATCAAAGTTCTGGAGCCATGGAAGATATTGTTATCCGAGATCTTTGTGAAACATCCCTTCGAGCTGTGAAGGCGAGAATAAATTCCATCGTTGTCCCCATTGGGACTCTCCAGTTTGGCGTGTGTAGGCATAGGGCACTACTTATGAAGGTGATACTATTACTATACTAAATTTAAATTTTCAAGTATTAATAATTTTCTTTTTTTTGGCTGCTGACTTTTGTTCCTTGCGATATGGAAAAATCTTATCATCCGTAGTACCTTTGTGATCGGGTGAAGCCCCATGTGCCTTGTGAACTTGTTCGTGGCTATTTGGATTTCTCGCCACATGCCTGGAATATAGTTGTTTTCAAGAGGGGTGATTCTTGGGTTCGCATGATAGTTGACGCATGTCATCCCTACGAGATAAGGGAAGAGACAGATCCGGAATACTTTTGCAGGTAATTTTTATCTTATTTTATCTTTTATCTTTTAATTTTTGGAGCTATTGATTGTCATTTGCTCTGAGTTCACGTTCTCTCTGGTTTTTCTCCTATCTTCCATCTCAAGTATGTTTGTGTACGACTGTGTTGTGCAGTATATAAAGAGTTACTGTATCTATTCCATCAGGATAGTGCAAGTGGTAATGCTGTGACCCAGCTTTCTGATTCGTATTGGAGTGAAATATTGCTTTTCTAATCTAATATTAAAAACATAAAATTGTCTGATGGCATTTGTTGATAAGAGAAGAAAGTGTAAGGAGGGATAGTGCTGCTTGTTCATGAATTCAATATGCATGGCAGTCTACAGATTTTTTGTCTTGTTTGCTGCCTCTTTTTATGATTATGTTATTTTGTCGGTCAAAAATGTTTATCACTGGTTGAAAAATTTTAGGTTACGATCTGGGACTTGTTTGATAATAACCAACCTTTTAATTCCTTTTTTTTTTTTTTT
>MKEJ01057688.1:0-12114 GCA_001753735.1 Embelia ribes
ACTCTGATGTATATTTATTTTTGACACACTATTTTTGTCGAGTACTGGACCTAGATAGTAGACTGTTGAATCAGACTTGATGTATTTATGATGTTTGGTTCAGATTAGCTATCTTTTATTTATTTATTGGATATCATTTTTGTTTAATGTTTAGTTATGGGTTGGGTTTAGCAGTCATCACACCCCTGTTTTCGGGTGCTTAGAAATGAAGGCGTGACAGGCATAGTTGTTATTTTATTTTTCTTTTGGAACCTTGTACATTATATTCCATTATATCTTTCTTTTATTGTGTTCGTATCCCCAGATTTATGGGGATTCAGGACATGAGTAAATTTGTATGTAAAGAAATGGCTTGATATAAGAAATTTTACTTTATTTATGACGTTTTGTTTGTTAGGAATTGGTTGTTGACATGTTGGTCACACTTTAGAAACAATGTCGGGTTCCTAAAGTAAAGTTCGTTGATGATACGTTGGTCACATTTTGAATGCCACATTGGGTTTCCTATAGTGTAAACAAGCACAAGTATCGTGATGGATACTCAAATCATTTTTTGTATTCTTAGGCGCGTTGACTTGAATAGTGTATCTTGTGTATATTCTAAGAAATGTTTGACTAAATACATTGTTTGTGTGGAATGGTGAATGAGACTATATGATATTGATGAGAATTGAAGTAAGTACGTGATTGTTTTCTTTATGCACTGTCTATTATTTGAAACACATCTTGTCAAAGGTGTGTTAAGTAGGTTTAAGCAACAATAAGTCATGAAGTTTAAATCTTTTCATACATGGCTTATTATTTTGAATACCTCTTGTCAATTAATCCCATCTTCCCTTTGTTTATCGACTGGCAACTCAAGGAGATGATACTTCTGGCACTTATGCATGTCTTAGTTAAAGTTAGAGGATGAAGTTGCTCCTCAACGGAGCTTGAAATTTTGGGTAATAACTAATGGACGTAGTCGAAGTGCATAAGTGTTTTGTATAAAAGTTGAATAATGAATTTTGTAGCATGTTGAGCCATTTTCACTTAAAATTTTTGTATTCAGAGGCTCGTACTCTTGTAAAGATATATACTATGCAAATACAAAAAAACAATAAGCTGAGTTTGATATGATAAATGTTGCATTGGGAAAAGTGGGGGCATTGTGGCTAGTTTTAGCTACGGCCTTGCTTAAAACTATATAATATTTTTTAAAATCTTGCGTACCCATGGTTCTTAGAGTCTGGAGGTATAAAAAATAAAGTTTAACTTACAACCTCCTTAAACTTGATTTAGTTATTCCGAGCAAATTGTCCAGTAGGTTGAAATCCTCTTACTTCAACAACTTGGTAAATATATCAGCCGCTTGATTGTGAGGAGGTGTATATGTTTCTCGTACTTCTTTTGTCTTGATACATTTTCCTATGAAGTAGTACTTGGCATTGATATGCTTGCTTCTGTTATAGATCATGGGATTCTTGGCTAGCGAGAATGCTGACTTATTATCCACATAGAACTTGGTAACTTTATCTTGTAAAATTCCACATGTCTTCAACAAGTCCTTTATGAAAATTACAAGTCATATGCATGAGGTTATTGCAACGTATTCAGCTTCACAAGTTTAGAATGTCATGATTGGTTGCTGTTTTAGACTCTATATGAATGCAATATCACCCTTGAATAATACAAATCTCTTTGTATAATTTCTATCAACAATAGCTCCTTATCAATTGGTATCACCACATTCAAAAAGTTTAAATTATTAGAACTGAAATAAAATATGACATATTGAGCATATCTTTAATATAGAAAAGAATTCTTTTCACAACTATCACGTGAGCAGTGGTTGGTCCCCTATGTTATAACTCATAAGTCTTATTCTTGTACATGTGATATAACATAAACTATCAACACAATTTTGAAATGAGTTGGGTCTACCACTTCACCTTCTTGATACTTTGAGATCTCAATGCCACATTCAACCAGTGTATTCACCGGGTTACTATCGAACATCTTCAACTTTTCAAGAACTTCCTTTGCATATCATTCTTATGAAATAAAAATTCCATCCGCCTTTAACTAAACATCAATTCCAAGGTAGTATATCTTTACCAATATAAGTCATCTCAAGGTCTTTTGCCATGGTTTCTTCAAACTCATCTATAATTCTTAGATTAATTCCTATGAATAATAGATCATCCACATACAAGCAAACTAGCAACATATCTCATTATTCATTAAACACTTTAATAAAGGGTATACTATTGACGATACTTTGACAAATGATTATCGAAAGTACTTGTCAAATTTACTATTTCATGCCCTTAGTGCTTTCTTGAGCCCATATAATGTCGTTTCATGTTTTAAGTTTTATTTTCATATTTGAACTATATAATCCATTGGTTGCTGAATATAAACTTCTTCTTAAAAATATATATTTAGAAATGAGTTCTTTTGGATTCAAAATAGGCTACAGGATCAAATACCTTATCGTAGTCAATGCCAACATTTTTTTTTGTAGCCTTTGACAATAAATCTTGCCTTGTATCTTTAAACTTCTCCTTTTGCATTCTTCTTTAATTTGTACATCCACTTTACTCCAATTGCCTTTTTGCTACTAGGCAGATCAGTTAAATGCCAAGTATCATTAGTTTCAATGGACCTAATTTGTTCATCCCATTGCATTTCTCCATTGATTGTATATAATATCTTCTTCAAAGTCTTTGTTCACTATTGGTGAATAGGCAGAACAGTAAAACCTTGTTTGGATTTTATGTTAGCTCATAAAACTCTTGAATGCTTCTATATAGGGTTCTTTGATTGACCTTTCTCCATGATGATGGTAGAGTTAGACTTTCTTGTATAATTGGCAATGAAGGACGAATATTTCCTACTTGATCATCTTACACTTCATCATTTTTACCAAAGATTAGGAAAGGTTGTAACCATCATTATGTTTAACATTCCAATTTCATGATTCTTCTCCTTGAAATTTAACATATCTTCTTATAACTATCTTCTTGGTGATTGGATTATACAAATTATCCATTGGAATATTTGTCATAGGTGAAAAAGACAAACTTTTACTTTTGTCATCAAGCTTGGATAACCTATACTTTTAAAAACTCATTAGTGAGAGATTCCAAGCTTTTGTACTCTTCATGATTTTTGTAGGTCAGGCCGTCAATGCTTTTAGTCAAGTAATAGTTAGAGAGATACATTCCACAATCAACTTCTTCCCCCAAAATTATTTATGCCTTCTCTTGATATAGAGCATATTGTCAACCATTTCAAGAATCATTTGATTCTTTCTTTCCATCACTCTGTTTTGTTGAGGCTAGTCGGGGTAAAGGGTGACAAATTCTTTGACTTGGGCAAAAGTCATTGAATTCTTTTGATTTGAAATTGCCTCTGCTCTTGGGTTTTATAGTCTTAATATTATAATCATTCTCTTTTTCAATAAGTGCTTAAAATTTTGTGAAATATACCAA
Source organism: Embelia ribes (assembly GCA_001753735.1). Taxonomy (NCBI): domain Eukaryota; kingdom Viridiplantae; phylum Streptophyta; class Magnoliopsida; order Ericales; family Primulaceae; genus Embelia; species Embelia ribes. The sequence goes on from MKEJ01057688.1 coordinate 3,477, forward strand.
AAACATCCCACCTTTCCTTTAGAAAATAAACTCAAATCTTTCTTGAATAATAATCACTGAAAAGTAATTAGTAATTACTCTTACCATACGAACTTGGGTTGATTGGTCTAGAAATGTTAGTATGGGTGAGCTATCGTAGTTCTTTAACTCTTATTATGATTGCTTTGGAATGTTATTCCTTAAGTGCTTCCCAAGTAGACATAATTCACATAGCCGGTTAGGATGACTTACCAAGGGTAATTCGTTCAACATCCCTTTTCTCGATAATAAGTTTAAGTCAACAAAGTTAAGTGCCCAACTCCTAACTACCAAAGCTGTGAGTTTTCCTCAAGTAAGATTTTTGACACTTAAGTTCATTATTTTAGATTTCCAACAAAACTATTTTATTTTTGTCATTGGCACTTTTTTGATTATTTCATTTAATATTTTTAAAAAAAGACTCTTATATTTTAGTTGGACTTCATAACCTTTTTCAAGAAGTTAACCCAAACATAGTATGTTATTTTTAAGTTTCGCACATAGTAAAAAAAAAAAAAAAATGATGTCTTCTACTACTTGATTGCATCAAGATGTTATCCTTTCCTTCCATGAGAACTTTGTATATATCTATGAATGTAAAGTTATCTATATTTTGTTCCATTTGAACAAATTTCATTTTCATCTCACTCATATGATTGCTTACGCTAGTGTCCAAATAACATACTTTTCTTTTCTTATTCAATATTATGATGAGCCATTAATAAAATAAGCTCAATATTATTCTTCATGAATTTAATCTATTCTTCAATATTTTTGCCAAATTTGCATTTGGAAGTGTAAAGACTATAATCAGTGGAGGATTTTGGATTTTTGAATTAGGGGATCGAGCCTATTTATTCAACGTAAAGAAACAAAATAAATGTTTTTTGGATTATATATATATATATATATATAGAAAGAGAAAAGGAGAGAGAGATATCCATATATGTCACTAGTTTTGGTGGGTCTCCTAGCAATTGCATAACTCGGAGGAGCAGATATTTTGCATATGTTCATTCATTGTTTCGTCCCAAGCAAATGTTTGGTTGTTTTAAAGCTGAAAATCGTGATTTTTTCTTTCTTTCTAAGCCTTTTGTGTTGTGATTGAATGCATTCTCATCGTCATTTCCTCCGGTATAAGTTTAAATGAAGCTAAGTGGAGCCCGCATGACATGCAAGTTGTGTATATTATATATATATTTTTTGTATTATATTAATTCTAATTATTTTATAAAATTATTTGTAATAATTTTTTTTTTTATATAGTATCTTGTAATTTTTTTCCCACTTATTTGTAACTTTATAAAAATTGAACTCGGGAAGATTTATATTTTGATAATGTTTTTATGAAAAAATAATATCTATTTAGGTGAATTTAAAATATGTGAAAATCCTATTATGATAATATTTTAAAAAATTAATGTTGATTAAAACAATATCTTAAAATTTTATGGAGAATTTTAGATTGATGGAAATCAGTTTAAATCAATTTAAATATATATATATATATATATATATATAATCTAGAAATATTTTGAATCTTAAAATAACTTTTTAATAATTTTTATTATGATAAGTTATTATATTATCATGTAAGGATATGTATGTCTTGGGACTGCATTTGAAGATTTAATTTAATTATTTTTATTAAGGTAAGTTGATATACGTGTATATAATTTTAATATTTTCTATTATAATAAATTTTATTAATTTAAAATTATGATTTAATCGGACACATATAAAGCAATTGTTTATGCTAGTTTTAAGAATATAGCAGCATTAATTTATGTGTGTTTCCGTATCTTGTTGGTTGGGTTGTGTCTATTTATTCTAATGAAATTGTACAATCATTTAACCAAAGCCGTATCTTTTACAAGTCAACTAAGACAACCCGCCATAGGCTCTTTTCGGGGCCCCCCAAATTTTTAAATTTTTTAATATATATATATATATTATTTTAGAATAAAAATAATATTTTTTAATAAAGATCCAAAATTTTGGTCTCATATTTAATTATTCTCATATAAAAAATTATTGATAAATGACCCATTTTTTAGAATTTGTTTATTAATTAATTTTAGAATCAAATCGTTAGAATAAATATCTTTAATTTTGTGTAATCTAATTCCTAACTAACTTTATCTTTTTTTGGCAATCACAATTCACAATTAATTTTAAATTCAATTTACACGTTCTACTTTACTGTGAAAAAAAAAACTCTCTGCTTTCATTCTCTCAAGTCTCCGTTGAAACTCTTTTAATTCATTCTTATTGCTTTATAAAATAAAATTTAAATCAATATACTAAGTTCATGATCCTCCGTCAATAAATCCAATTAATCATATTTTATTTTTTTAATTTATTTTATTATTATTATTATTATTTTTTTTAATATGGCATGTAATGTTTAGTTTATTATAGATAAAATAGTTAGTTGCATTATATAATATTCTTTTTTATTTAAAAAACTTCATATTTACCATTAAAATGTCTTATAGGAAGTACCCAAGTGGGTATGAAAAATCGAAAAAAAAATTGAAAAACTAATCTCGTTTCAAAAGGGAGCTCTCGATAAATGAAAAAAGTAGTACAACTCAATTAGTGGATGAATCCCGAGCGAACCAAATCTTGATTACGAAGTGACTGATAAAATTAGTTATAGTAATGATGATAATATGCAAGCAAAAAAAGTGAATATTATCGATAAATGATTAGAAATTTGACAAGCCCAAAGTATGTCGATATATATAATCCGGAAAATTAGACATTTATAGATGCAAAATTAATAAATGTAATAGTGGAAAATGCTCTAATAAGAGATGATAATTTGGAATTTCCGAAAGATAAGAACAATAGACTTCTTTAGACCGTTCTATACTAGAAAATTATCAAATATAGAGGCATATGACTGTAGATGGTTGCTATATTCAAAAGAATTTGATAAAATCTATTGTTTTTATTGCAAGTTATTTTATTCAAGTATCATTGTTAGCTCACTTGTTAACATTGGACAAACCTTTGGAAAAACTTGGATTCAAAGCTCAAAAGTAATGAAACAAGTCATAAGCATATTAGGAATATTTGTCAATAGATTGAACTGGAAAAGAGATTGAATAGGAATATAACCATTAATAAAAGTATTCAAGAGTAAATTAATTAAGAAAATGAGCACTGGAAAAAACTATTAGTGCGAATTATTGTGATCGCGAAATATCTTGCTAAAAATAATATGTTTTTCCCTGGAAAGAATGAAACGATTTATGAAACTAATAATGGAAACCTTTTGAGCAATATCGAGATGATTGCGAAATTTGATCATATTATGCAAGAGCATGTTAGGCACATAAAGGATGATGAACTGCATACACATTACTTGAGTCATATCATACAAGATGAATTGATTGAAATGTTAACTTTTGACATTAAAGTAGTTATTATTAATAAAATTAAGGAAGCAAAATATTTTGCGGGGATATTTGATTGTACTCCGAAGGGGATGTGATTTACATTGTGATTTTATATAATGTAAGAGCTCCCAAAATTTTATTTTTGCCTTAATGTCCCATTTTTTGTAGACTCGCCTCTGCATTTAACCATTTGTAATACAACATTCAACATCAGTAATGCTTATTTTCATCAAAGATTAGCCCTGAGCAATAACACGAAGAATGTTTAGGCTAAAGGAGTTGGAGATTTGTGTACTCTAAAGACAAATAAAGCTTAACTGAAAAGACAAGGTAGCAAGATATTCCAAATGACCAGGAAATGAATGATAGTATCTTTCTACAAAGAACCAAAATGTCACCACGACATGTAACCCCAAATTAATTTCCACCTTAAAAAACAAGTCTCAAACTGATAAACATAACAAAGTAAAGACCTTATCCACACTCAGAAATATCTTCAACATTACCCCTATAAATTGAATCAAGCTTGTTTCATGGATCAAATGACAGAATAAGCTTTGAGAAAAAGAAAAGCCTTTCATACAAAATGCAGGCAACTTTGTGCTTTTCAACCAACTTCATCCCCTTCGCTCCCGCCAAAATCACTTCAACTCATATTAATCCACTCCCAAAGCTGGTTTCTTCCCGAGCTTCTTCAATTAAAGCAACTGCTGTCGCATATGAAACTACCGCAGTTGATTACAACTCTGCTTTCTCGTAAGCTTTTTTTCTTTAAAAACATACTCGTTAAAGCAGTTTTGCGGATAATATTAAAATTAACAGGTTGCAGGACAACTACATAAAATAAATACTAATAATCATGGGACTGTATATTAACTTAACATGGTTCCTACCCAACAGTTATAGTGGTGTGTGTGCAATTGCATGCTATTGACTTAGCTTGATGAGTTGTCTTTTTCATTGTGTTTGGTCAGTGTGTTCCCAGCAGAAGCCTGCGAGACAATCGGGGGAGATTCCTGTTCTGCAGATATGTTTCCTGAAGCGAAGCTCATCAAACCAGAGGCCAGGACCACTAGCAATGCATCAGAGTTATTCGACAGAGAGTATCTAGAATATGATGATTCAAAAAGGTAAAGGCTTTGAGTCAACAACCATGGAATAACCCATATCCAATGATATGTTGTGTTCTGATTTTGTTCTTTGCTCCTACAGTGTGTTACCTGGAGAAGCTTGCGATGTTCTTGGAGGAGAATTCTGTGAGCGCCAGTATCAAAGAGGAGTCTACTGAAAAACCCACAAGATACAATCAACATATATACACATATAGATTCTCATATACCCCTTAGTTGACTCTCTATGGTTTTATCTTTTCTGTGATGTAACTTCTTACTGCCTGTAATATGAACCTACTTCCTGAAATGAGCATCGTTCTTATTCGTGTGTATACAGCTTGGATTACTTTATGGACTGAGTGATGGATGGTGAACTTGTACTAAAAACACTACCCCTTCCCCCATCCAGAGTAAAGTAAAGTGACCTCTCCTAATCCTTTCCTTTCTAAGATAAGATGAAGTCATCAACAGAATCTACGTTTTTTCATAAGCACTTCGTAAAATAATCATTGCCACTGGATTGGTAAGATTATTGAATGAAACTAGATGCTTCAAGAAGGCGACAAGTTCTATCACATGATGCAATCACATATGCAGATATTCATTACACAAGCATCTTTCACCTAGAAAGAGAAAAACAACTGAAAACCAAGCCCCCTTTTCTTCTACATACCGGACAAACATACTCATTGAGGAACTGAATAGAAAAGCAGAATAAAGGAAAGCTTTTTTTTCATCACTGCGCTTTTAGTCACTCTTTCATCTGAATTGATGCACCCCGACGTAAGAGAGTAGTTTTTAAAATGGCCATTTTTAAGGGATCAAATTTCAAAATCCACTCTCAATTTGACACGCAAGCCAAGTAAAAAGTTCTTGAAAGTATTGCACGATCAAAAAATGGGAATTACATTAATGGTCTCAGCTTCTTAAGGCTAACAATTCATCCTATGAAACATTTCCATTTAGATGACAGGGCAAGTTAAGTTCAGGTGCGCTTTTCATTGAAATTGGAACTCATTCAACTATCAAACATCTCCTTGTAACAGAACTTTTTGAGCCTCCAGATATACTCCATGTATAAACACAAATTGAGGTACTTATTTATTACTATCTTTCCAAAAACAAAGCCGAACTACATAATTCTCAAACTCAATGTAGGAATGACACCCACCACTCACAACAGATCAAACAAAAAATACTCTAAAATACCGTTTAACTTAAGAATTTGGGGAAAAAAATGTAGCCAAGGCCCAAATTTTCTACTCCGGGGATGGAAGCAGGGACCTCATACTAGCAATCAATGTAAAGAGCCCAAAACAAAAATGTTTATTACCTTGGATGAACCCTGAGAAATCATTTGAACATCGACCCCCTTGGTACGAAGAACATGAAATGCCTGCCAAGAACCAGACAATAAAACAACACCCAATACCAGTCAAGACACCATCAACATCCTTCGAAACCTGTATTACATTACATCATACTTTCTCATCTATCGGGAAACATAAATATACTCGTAAACTGTCGGTTGGACCAAAATACCGTCCAAATAAGAGCTTGTGAACGTGTATGGTTCACACAAATTAGAAAGGTTTTCAGAGACTATAACCTGCCCATTTATCCCCCAATACAGCAGTTTATCACAGTATGTGGTGCTTGCATGTAGTCAACGCATTGATAACATTGAAGATGCATATGATTAGCATAAAATCTGACCAGATTTTCTCGCAATCCCAGAGCTTTACCAATGGTTGTGGCTGTCAAATCGCTACACAATGTTGTCACAGCACAAGACATCCAGCCCTGTCGTCCCCAATGGACCCACACATCATTAGTACAATCTTTCAAAAGGAAAACACTTTCTGAAGTATTGACACCTAAAATGTTGCAAACCAAATGATGAAAACCACAGGCCAGCATGCATTTCTAAGGAATCCAGTAACAATAGGAATGTCAGGATTACTAGTCCAATCAACGCACAATCTCTTCGTCACAGCTGGATAGGTTGCTTCCAGAATAACAGCATTAGTAAAATTGTAGGTGGTTATAAAACCAATATCAAATGCATCATCCTGCAAAATGATACATGGCATAATTAGAGTTGACAAGGAACACACAGTAGTAATACACCAAAATTTATGATGGGAACTTCACCCAGCAGCAAAAGTGATAGAAATCGAAGACTGGCAGTGGCAGAAGGACCCAACATGGATAGGAAACACAACAGAGATTAGAAGGAAACATATAAACTGAAGGCGACTTTCCCAAGTGAAATTACATATAAATTGTGTGATTTTTGGATTCTAGGATAATATAATCCAGTAACAATGCTAATGCTTGATTTTGCACGGTTATCCTCAATAAGGTGACTTATTGCTTTATTGGGCATTAAGTTGACTTAAATATTTAATTCGCATCGGAAGATACAGATATATGAAATTACAACTCTAAAGGAAGGTCGGAAGATGACACCTGCCGAGCTTTAACACCAATTTTGTTCAAGTATGCTGCAAATATTCATGTTGACATGCACTCCCCAAAGGAAACTAAGTAATCTTTTGTTTGCAGAGTCAGCTCTTTCACTTGAGCGATTCCCCATAGAAATAGCTCCAATTTTTGCAGGTGCTCTGTAAAAGTATCCACGAGTAAAAACACAAAATCAAAATAAACAATGGGAAGGATTAAACGAGGATAAGTTAAAAATGCACGTTGAGAAGAACATAATATGTACAGTAATACATGCTAATGAAAGCTGGGGCATCGGTGAAGTATATATTGTAGAAGAGGGCACTAAATGAAATGCATAGGAACTTACTTGAGACAGTGGAACTGTCAATGCCTAGCTCCTTAATAATCCTGATAACAAAGAATCGTCCACATTAAGAACACGTTCCAGAGACAAATGTATAGCTGGATTTAACAAAAAGTTCCCAAAAACCAGGCTTGGCTTGTTAGTGTAGTCATTTTCCCTATTCTATTGGTAAATTGTATATCAGAGACATTATAAATCCCACAACTAATGGCCTGTTGGCCAGCCTGGTAAACACAAGACAAATTCTGTCCGTTAATAGAGAATAAGAAAAAGAAGCAAAGGAATTACAAAAGCCGCAGAGAGAGAGAGAGAGAGAGAGCATCCGAATATAAGTTTATTTATCTGTGGCCTTTCTTTCCCATGGCAGAGAACAATAACAGGCCTTTCTTTAGGGAACCTAAGAAAGAATAAGATCAGCCACTTTGTCTCATTCTTTCGGCAGAGACCACCGATGATTCCCCAAATTCATTACACATGTCAGTGGAAAGGCAATAACATTCTTTCTTGCCATATTTTACTCAATTTGAGGCTAAAATTAAGATAATCAGAGAGACTATCATATCATATGTTAAACCTGTTTTCTTCAGGAATAGAAGAACTCAATATGACGTGAGTTTTTTCCTCCTGCCCGACTCAGCTAATGGTTGGTGTCATATGCAATAGTAAGTGAAGCCTGCTAGTTTAATATTATAGGAAATTAAAAAGGAGAAGGTAATTAGAACAAGAAGCATTGTCATTACAGTTTCAACTACAGTCCATAATTTTACAAGCAGCGGACCCATTATTTAGAAACTACAACAAAGTCATCCGTACTGATACAGTTTTGCTAAGAGAACCCGGTTATGCGACAAGGCTGCTGGGTACTACATCTGCAGCTGGGCTGGGGCATTGGTTGGTGTATCCATTGCTAGAAGCTCAGCAGAAGTTCTTCGATGGACGAGTTCTCAATGGACTCAAAGCTCTCGATGCATCACATTTTGGAGGGATAGGTGCTCATTGGTCCGCTCCAAAAATCAAACAGAGTGCCGGTGCCATTGGACAAGGTTGTCTCGTAAACATAAGAAGAATTCTCAGAGTTATCCGAAAATCCCAAAACATTGACAAAAGGCACGTCGGTACCATCCTCTGAGGGGAAGTTCAAGACAACTTCATTCGGACTAATTATTGGTGGCTGATAATGCTCTTCGGCACCGCTATTGACGCCATTGCCTTCAGTATCAACACATGGGGCCCGTTCAAATGCTTTCCTAGCTCCAATTACCTAACCAAAGAAAACCTATTAGCCCATT
>MKEJ01057690.1:0-14075 GCA_001753735.1 Embelia ribes
AAAATAAAAAAATATATATATCAGTTCAAAATTGAGCAGCCAAATGCACACAGGGTAATATGTTTATAAACCCATGAGATCATATCTTATTACTTTCTCCGGTAAGAAAAAGCGGAAAATTTTAAGCAGATGTAACGATTTAGAAACAGTTGAATGGTAAATGTTGTATAAATTTCTAATGCATATCTTTCTCAATAGTAATATTTAGGCTAACCAGGGTATTCCATCAATTTTTTAGCTTTTACTATGTATACATTGTTCATGAACCTGTAAAGTTAAGAAGTTGAAATGACAAATATCAACTATATGAACCTAGACTATTTGAGTTTGGCTGGTGTTCATGAACCTCTATTACTAACATGAGTATAAACAATATATAGACATCTAGTTTGACATTATTGTTTCAAGTTAAATAATGATCTCGCTGTCAAAACCGAATTAATTGAAAAGGAAGAGGTTAATTAAGTTTATAATTAAGAAGTTCATCAAAATTAAATAAATGAAAATGCATTCACTCATACTATTCATGTCCTTAGCATTTATGTTTAGGATTCTCACCAATGTCAACCATCTTGCTGTGCACAAACATATGAATCCACTTGTGCCAAGTACAAATATAATGCTATATACATGCTATAGTTTTTTTTTTTTTTTAAAAATCATTATATACTATAGATAATCATATAATTTATTTCAGTCTACTATGTTATGGCATTACTTACAAAATCATACTATACCACCATATTTCAAAATCACATCGATTACGAAGTCTTAGTCGAGGTCGTTTAACTTCCACCATTTAAATCGACCAGTGAATCTCACACACTGATGTGGTGTTCGCTAAATAGTGACAGTCAGACTAGAAACGATTGAGCTTAGTACCCATGAATTTTAAATTGAGTTGACATGTTGTACAAGTACAAACAAAAACTTATCCAAATCATCCAAAAAACAATTTAACTATGCGTTGGCTCTTTCTGTCTGAGAGGTCAAATATATATACATACAAAAGCAAATTAATATATTCATACAATTATCTCCCCCCCCACTGCCCAACTGACAAAGCTATAGCTCCAAAGAAGAAGCCACAGTTTGACAAATAAGAGATAACAAAGAATAGCAGTGCCAGTTTTTCCTCTGTTTTCTTCTGCTTCCATTTTCATTTTCTCAACCAATCATTTCAATATCTCTATCTTCCAACCGCACTACATAAATCTATCCCAAGTTCTAATTAGCTCTCACCATTCCCACTGTTTTCAAACTCAGAAAAATGAAAATGGTTCTTAATTTCATTTTTCTGTTTCTGTTTTTCAAATGTGGGAGTGCTACTACCACTAATGAGTTGATTGTTAGTACTAAGGAAGCACAGGAAAATTGGGTGAAATTGATGGGCTCTTTTAACCATTCTTTGTTTGAGAAAGGGGAAAACAAGCTCGAGCCTTGCTTGAACATCAAAGTTCATAAAAACCCGACATTGGGTGACTTTGTTTCGGTGCAAGAAGCGATAGATTCTGTACCAGACGGCAATCTCTGTCGAGTGGTTATTTGGGTTAGGAATGGAGTTTACAGGTACTCAATTCAAATTCTTGTCACATTATCATGAACGTGAATATACGAGCATTGCACCCAAACCCTATCCTAGATTTAGTCTTCAAATTTCATATTCTTCATGAATGATGTGTTATTGAGAGAATAATGATTATAATGTGGAGGTATTCTTACCGTCTCTATTTCATAGGTTGATTTGTTTTCTCACTAGATTAAGAAAACTTAATTGTTGTAGTCAAAATAATAAATTAAGTAAACTTTTCTTCTTAATATGCCCTTCATTAGAATATGCAAAGTGGTCATTGTTCACAAAATGCATATGAAATAAATTAGAAATTTACAATTTAGGGGAAAATAAACTCTGACACTCTAAAAATGGTTTGACGGTGTGAGATAAATTACAGGCCACAGAAATATAATTTAGCCATACAATGCAAAATTATTTTAAAATATTTTATTGCCAAATTATATTTCTGTGGCCCATAATTTACCTCATACTTTTACACTTTTCTGGGGGAGTATTATATGTCTCTTTCCCATAATTTAAGACTAACAAAATTAAAAAGTTATCATCACATATGGTGAGGGGGAGTAACTAAGAGAGCACTTTTGGATACATGATTAATGGGAAATTAATGAGGATTGGCTGTAGTTAGTGACAGTAATTAGTGGAATTAATGTGTGATTATTGGCCGTTGGAGAAGAACGCATGGCTAAAATTAAAATGTGCCATATGTTCTATGATTTGTGAAAGCATGCAAATTCAAGTTCGGACTTTCGCATTATCCACCGCCTGGTGTAAAGATTCACAAGGTGTCTAGATACATGATGGATGTGTTTTTCTAGTATTTGTTTAGTTTGTAGTTCACATAATATTTTATTTGTCATGCATAGGCACCACATTACCGGTAAAAAGAAACTTTTACTATGTTATATATGTATGTTGAGATGTAGAATTTGGAATTTCAGGGAGAAGGTGGAGATTCCGGTGACCAAACCGTATATTAGCCTAGTAGGACAAAGCTCACGCAGGACGATTATAGAGTGGGATGACATAGCAGATACAAAAGGAGAGGATGGTAAGCCATTGGGCACATATGCTTCTGCAACAGTTGCTGTTAACTCCCCATACTTCATTGCGAAGAACATTGCCTTCAAGGTGAAACATAAAATAGCCTACCATTGCGGTGTATCGATTACAGGCTTGTTTGGTTGCAGCTTAAAACTCCTTTTCGTTTGCAGATATAACACTGTTTTTATGGCTAAATAAATTGTGAGTAGATTTTCCAGCAATAAGATGAAATGCACTCATCTTTACACAAACTCTGGAAAACTACCAATACAAAACATATATATTGTACAATTTTGAGAAATTCCCAAGTTGCTTTTTATATTGGAAAGCAAAATGAGCTACTTGATCATCCACACTGTACCAGAGTTGTCAGGGGTGTTTGTTTCGTCGGACTAATTGTCGGGTCTGGTCAGGATCTGGACCGAGAATCCTTGAGATGTCAGTCCTGAAATAAACTATATAATTGCAGAAGTCCTGAGTTGGGTACACTTATCCAAACATGGACTCAACTGTGAGCTAACGGTCTTTTCCCTTCACTCGGGAAAGATTAATTTCCGGAGGATGAAATTCTATCACAGAGTCCGAAACATAAAACTGAAAGAAACACCCCGCCTAGACAACTTTCAAGATGACTTTTTTTACTTATTTTACAAAATCTAGTTTCTCAACTTAGCAATTGCATACACAAAGTTTAACAATCAACTGATTAAAACAGAACAATGCCCCACCTCCGCCCCCGGGAGCGCTAGGAAAGCAAGCAGTTGCACTACGAATCTCAGCTGACATGGCAGCTTTCATACGGTGCAAGTTCGTCGGAGCTCAAGACACTCTCTACGACCACAATGGCAGGCACTACTTCAAAAACTGCCACATCCAGGGCTCCGTCGACTTTATATTCGGCAACGGGCTTTCTCTGTACCACGGTTGTCACTTACATGCGAAAACTGACAATTACGGGTCCTTGACGGCCCAAAAGAGGGAAAGCTTGCTTGAAGAAACGGGGTTCTCATTTGTTGAATGCAAGGTCACTGGATCGGGTGCCCTCTACTTGGGCAGGGCTTGGGGGAGTTTCTCAAGGGTGGTTTTTGCTTATACTTACATGGACAAGATCATCACTCCTAAAGGGTGGTCTGACTGGGGAGACAAGAACAGGCAAATGTATGTGAACCCCCCGGCCCATGTGTGTGTGTGTGTGTGTGTGTGTACATACATTCAAAGTAATTATATGGATAATGTATCTTTTTTGTAGGACTGTATTCTACGGACAGTACAAGTGTTCGGGACCAGGAGCCGAGTATGGAGGGAGAGTTTCATGGTCAAGAGAGCTAACTGATCAAGAAGTTAAACCATTCATTTCTCTGAGTTTCATTGATGGCATTGATTGGCTACCTGACTTGTAAGAAAGATTACAGGGATCCAAGTTCAAGAAAATATGAAATGTATCTCTCATTTACTTCTTGTAAAAACAGAGAATGAATTTCACTAGCAAGATTGTGCACTTGAACATATTAAAATAGTTTTATCAAACTGTACATATCATTCTATAACTGTACATCTACAAGGTCCAAGATATTTATCAGAGTCATTGCTGATGTTCCTTCGCAACCATTCTATACAAATTCACACGCGATAACAGAAGAGTCCGACAAAGTCAAAATATAATGACAACATTACGAAAATCGTCCCAGTTGAAAGATTTGCATAAAACAATTTTCATAAAACCACTGTACCTCCAGATCAAGCAGTAGGTCATGACTGGAAGAGAGTAACAGTTGCAATGTAGCCATTCTTCATAACCTTTCAAACAGAATAGGAACTCCAATTAGTGATACATACAAATGTAATGTTCAGACATTAAATTTCTGTTGTATGAAAATAAAGGATCACCAACAATTCCAGAGGAGAACATGGAGACCATTGTCATGTAACATCAATACCTTGGCTTATCATTAACTCACCTCAAATGCAACATTTTGGTATCCATATACAAAAGTGGATCCAAAAGGATTGCTGGTAGAACCTTGCGTCTGGATGGCAGCTCGCCCACAATCACCGAGAATCTCCTAGAGGGAAATATAAAAATCATTAGTTCAGTAAGCCTCAGCTTCTGATGAAAACGCAAATGGGAGAGAAATCAAGCTGGTAATGACTGGTGATTTCTGTACGGGGAACAAATAGCTCATCAAAACCAAATTAAATATCAATAGTTACAAAATACATAAGCTTTTGGAAATAAATACCATGACTTCTTTTTCACTTTGGTTGAATTGAAGATAAACTTAAAGAAAATTTAAACTCAACACGGCAAGATGTATCTCCACTAGAAGTCTCCAAATAGAGATATAGAGGGGAAATGTACATGACAAAGAAATAAGAGTCATACTGCGATGGAAGTATAAGGTCGGCATATTTACCTTGACTTCATCCCATTTGGTGCGTGGTGTAATGCAGCGCTTAGAGGCATTTACTTCATCGTCAAAAGACTCCCCCACTACACAAAGTTAGCAATGAACAAGTCAATTTCCAAGCCAGCGCAAATACCAAAACTTTCTTGAGCACAAGGCTTACAATCAGAAGTGTAAATAGCAAAATTGCATTTTATGTATGAATTGAAATCGGCATGCCCAGGGTAGTTGGAGTGCAGAACAAATTTCTTGATTTTATGCATCTGCACATTCAAGACAGCTAGGTGAGAACTTTCCAAAACAAAGGTTATGCAAATACCAATGTATAAATAGTACCATGAATAAAAAAGGCTCTACCTTTCCATCAAATAGTATGTCCAAGCCACGAGTGAAATAATTGTAGAAATAATCACCACATAGAGTTGTCCGTGGCCGAGGATCGGATCCAGAATGAATCACCATTTGATCAACCTGTTCAATCAGTAGACTTTATTTCAACATATCTGATCAACATGCAACAAATAAGTCTACACATTGTTTTGGAACTCTATAATACATACGACTAGTGCGTGAGGAAAATAATACGCAACAGGGCCCACTAACTAAATATTTTTGAAATTCATGGATAAAGCAAAGGAAAATACCAAACCTGCTTTTGATGAATTCCACAGGGGCGACCTAACTCAGTCCACACATCCTGCATTAAAAAGGTGGCAAACACAATATACGCTTGCACTAAGAGATTAAAAAAAGAAAAATGAAGCATCTGCCCGCCACAAGGAGTTCAAAGGTAAAACTGTATTTGCATTAAAGGAGACAGAGATGCGTGAAGCTAGGAAAGAAGAAAAATCTTTATTTTAAATCCTCTTAAAATGGGAAGAGAATAACTTTGAGTCCATGGCAGAAACAGTATATTATCCGTGTACTAAAGAAAACATCGGGAAACACACGACTACCAACTAAAGTTTGTGGGACTTGAACTTTATCACACAAAAACAAGAGTCATGTGACAGGCGTAAAAGTAGAAACTCTTTTCTATCCAGTATTTTATGGGTAATGACCAAATAATGCTCAAGCCTAGATGACAAATAATTGCTGCAATGAAGATAGATCAAGAAAATAAGCAATTGGTAACAGTAACAACGTAATGGCAAGCCTATGAAGGCAGTTGCAAGACTTCCGTAATAAGCCCCTCGAACTGTTTATGGAAGTTTAAGCTTTAAACAACAACCTGATTTGAGTCATTCAGCTAATACAATAGATTCCAGCTTATCAGCATAATCTAATATTCATAACAATACGAGAAATCACAGGTCACCTGTGGTGATGCACCGAAAGGGATATGCTGCCCACCAATGGTAAACCACAACTCTTTGCCCAGCTGGATGGAATAGAAAATTGAGTGAGTTCACTTGTTTTCAACATTCATTATTTATCACATAAAGGTCCATAAAACCAGAAAACTGCTATACCTACACTTTAACAATAAAAAGAAGATAGTATCATGAAGATAGTATCACATCTTACAAGGACCGACTATAGGATCTATGTCCAAAATTCCGTGTACTACAAAGCTTTTTGACTAGAAGCAATCCATACAAAATTGGTGTCATATCAATCACGGACACGTCCATGTTCATACATGACACGTGTCTTGTTATTTATTAACTTTAAAAATAGGCAAAAGATCGATCCTTCAATCGAACAACTAGAGCACACATACTTATCCTAATAATTCAATTATAAAAATGTTTGGAAGATAATTATATAAATGGATATAAATATAAATGAATTTATTTCCATGTCCCACGTCTGTCTACATAGCTTTCCAACCAGTCAAGAACTTCCATTTGCCATTTGTATGATAAACATTCTGATGAATTCACAAGCTCTCAGTTGAGAAGATAATAATTTAGCTTGGAAACGTGAGGAGCAAATTAAATGTTTTCTTAATTCATATTAACATCCAGGAAGGATTTTCAGCAGAAGAAAGACCACTAATAGTTAAAATATGAAAAATGGCATCATAGTGCAGAGTTTTGAAAAATAGTCCAACCTTAGCATGCACCTCTTCCAAGTAGATACTGCCAGCAGGCAGAGGTGGAGCAGAAGCTTTGTCCATAAGAGAACCAACACCTACTTTACTATCCGTAGAGCTATCATATACAGAGACACGACATGTAACTGGAGTTGTGCCATCCGGAAATTCCAAGGGCAGCTCAGCTTCACAGAAAACGGAATAATTAACATCAATCATTCTTGGATTTGTACGATTAAACAAAATTAATTGTGCTTCTTTAATTCCAATACCCTCTCCATCATGACAACAGTCCGTGTATTGAGATGGTATCGGAAAAGCAAAGGACAACCCCTGTAAATGTTAGCATCAAAAACTCAATTAAAAATGGGAGAAAGGATAAAAAAATAAAATGAAAACAGCGCAACTTGTAAGGTTGATTGGAAAGCCTACCGGATAAAACAATGAGTAAACACCTCTATCTTTGTCATAAATGCCAGGAAATGTTGGCCCAAAAAGTGCATATACAGCCACAAAAGTAGCTAGAGTGGATGGTCCCCTGAAAATAAGGATGATAATAAACAATAATTTTAAACAAACAAATGCCAAGTAGAGAATATTATTCATGACTTACCCAATCAAAGAAGTGGCATAACGCATTTGGAGCCGTTTGACATCAAAAATTTCAATTAGACGTAGCCTCTGATACATAAAGCAATTTGAATGTTTCAATGAAACGTATTTTGGAAAGAAAGATAAAGAGAAGAATAAAACAATACCTGTGACCAAGGATCAAAACGAAGATGAAAACCATGATCAGGAAAGCTTATAACTATATCCAGCTTTAAAGGCTCCTGAACACAAAAATAATAGAAAGAAATCATCCACCCCATTACCCAACTCTTTCGAATGCAAAAAATGCATGGACTCCCAACTGAATAAACATTAGCGTCTGCATAAATGAGTTCCGATAATAACATTAGATAGTAGAAAAAAAGGGGCACAAAAATCGCATTTAGCAATTAGCATGCCTGAAATCGCTTCATAGTTATGCGAGCTCAAATTAGGGAATACATGGAAGCTAGATATTTTATATCAAAAGGCTAATATCTATTCTATTATAAAAAATGAAGCCAAAAGTGGCAGTTATTAATTGAATTGAAGCCATGTCGATTTTTGTGATTTCCTAATTTGCCCTCATGACCTCACAAAAATAACAAATGTACAGCGCATTGAAATGGAACTAATAAGGACAATTCTGGTTTTCTATTGGGTTGCTAACAACACCCAATTTACTGCCATTTACCCCCCCTCATTAACTCAAAATAGCCCGACGTATGTTTGCAAACTGCAGTCCACATCCCCTATACCTGTCTCCTTCATATTGATCTAATTGTTTTCTCTCTCTTTAGGAACTTTTTTCATTGTTTACAGTGAATTTCTGGGCTCTTGATATTAGCTATGTTTTTCTTTCTTCTCCATCAACGCAGGCCGACTGCAGGCAAAATATAAAATTACAGGTATATCTCATAAATGCAAATCAATTCCAATTGTTTTCTATCTCTTGAGTTTTTTCCACCATTATTTTCAATCGATTTTAGGGCTCTTGACATTAGTTGCAACAATTTTGCATTCTAGATTCAGTTAATAACTTTAAGCACTGAATTATATTTTCCAAATTTGTGATAATTGATATGATTCAACATATTTGTTGGCATTAAGAAATTGCGTGTTTCATCACGTGTGCGAGATTCTGGGAAAGACAAAACATTCTTAGCCAAATTCACAAATACATTTATTCCGCAAAAACATCAATTAGTGAGCTCGAAAATGATTCGATGGTGAAAATCATTGTCCAAAACCGAATCAAAAACATCAAAAAGGGCACACAACCAAGTATCACTATCTCAAGACATTAGATATTATCATGTCAAAGATGGTAAATACTAGATTCATCCGAACCTCGTCGAAATACTTCACATGCACGACATCATAGATGTTAGGCTGCTGCTCTATTTGAGCAAATGCTTCACAAATTGGCATTCCTGCAACAGAACCATATTTGATGAAATTTGCCAAAACTGCAATTGGTATTTGAACATATTAAAACAAATAGATGTGTGTAGTATAAAAAACCCCTAAAGGCAAAGGAGTTGAATTTCATATCATCGTCTACCATTTATATATATAACTAAAAAATATGATAATCGCTTTAAACTCTTTACCAACAAGCTTAAATTCAACAAAAGCAAATATTGGAATTCACCGGCATTAACAATTATAAGGGCATTTACACCAATGCTACTAAATACTAATAGAGTTTGTCCTAAATTTTAGGTAAGTCTCCCACCATTATATCATATACCGTCTAATCCCAGCAAGGAACTTGATACAGTGATCCTTTTAGATTAGGGATAATTGTTCATCTCCAGTTTGAATTTTACGTTTAATGGATCTGGTGTGATCAACGGCCTCAATTAGACTTTGGGGGCATTAACAATTATAAGGGCATTTACACCAATGCTACTAATACTAATTGATTCAATCCTAAAATTTAGGTAACTCTCCCATCATTATATCTAATACTATTCAATCTCTTAATAACTAAGGGGCTTGCTGCAGTGATCCCCGAGAACTAGGGGATAACTGTTCATCTTCAGTTCGATTTTTTAAGATTAGGGGATCCGGTGTGATCGTTCTCTATTCTCAGCCTCAACTAGAGTGTGAGCACATTAACAATTATAAGGTCATTGACACCAATGCTGCTGAATACTAATTGAGTCTGTCCTAAATTTTAGGTAACTCTCCCACCAATATATATATATATATATATATATATATATATATTACTAAAAAATCCCTTAACAAGTAAGGGGCTTGCGACAGTGACCCCCGTGAACTAGGGGATATCTGTTCATTTCCGGCACGATTTTTAAGATTAGATAATCTGGTGTGATCATTCTCCATATCTCAACCTTAATTAGAGTTTGAGGACATTAACAATTATGAAGGCATTAACAATTATAAGGGCATTTACATCAATGCTACTATACTAATTGAATTTGTTCCTAAATTTTAGGTAACTCTCCCACCATACTGTATATATAATATAATACCATCCAATCTCCTAATAAGTAAGGGGTTTGCTACAGTGATCCCTTGAACTAGGGGATAATTGTTCTTCTCCAGTTTGATTTTTAAGATTAGGGGATCTGTGTGATCATTCCCCGAAATCCTTCAATCGGGTGCGAACTCCACTCCCGCTCCCTCCCTGTGCTTATCCGGTGCACCCTCCACCTCATGATTTTTTTCCAAAAATTGCTACTCTAACGCTATCGCTCAAGGATCAGGTGACCTTTATCATTCTCTATATCTCAGCCTCAATTAGAGTTTGAGGTATAGCGATCAAATAAAACTATGAGACAGCAACAAATGAATTAAGCCCCCCAAAATTCTCGATCAATATAGCTAAAATCAAACCATTTCGAATAAAAATGAAACGAAGCGTATGGAAAAAGGGAAACCGATACCGAGAGAGAAGGGGCCAAGGCCGAGGCCTGGGCGGAGATCGAGTATAATGACGCCCATGGCAGTGCCCTCGCACCTGCGTCTCTCTCTCTGCAACATCTCCTCCTCTCTTCAATCGCTTTCTTTCTATTTCTTCCTCGTTCGTCGTTGTTTGTCCGCTTTCAAAGGTTTCTTTATCTATCCTCCTCCGTCACGATTGCGTCTCCATCGGGTTTATATACGTAGCGTATGTATGTATATACAGGTGAATCGGTGATAGCACCTGCCAGCGTTAAACCAAACAAAACAAAAAAGGGGTTGTGTATAAAAAGGAGCAATTTGTTAATGCAACACTTTATCCATCCATTTTTATTCATTCGTATTGAAAAATTTTTGACAATGTGGTGCACGGTTCCGTCCAGCATGCACAAGCGAACCTGATATCCAAAAATATAAAAAAATATATATTTTCCCATGACACTGGAAGGATAATCGGGTAACAGATTGTCGGTTTAATCGATTGACCAATCGAAAATGAATCAGAGTCAAACTGTTATGTCATATATAAATTAATAAATAATTAAATAGTATCCAATATTCTCAAATAATTAAATATCTTTCATAGATATCTGATAATATCAATTTAATTATTTAAACAGAAAGAAAACTTAAAAATCTACTTTGAGTAAATAATTAATCTTTAAGAAAAAAAAATATTTAATTAAATATTAAATGAAATATTAAAATTTTTATTTTTTTTTGTTGAAGAGGTTCGGCTGGGTTTGGGAATTGGTATATGACATACAAGGGGGCAGCTAGTTTGTTTGTATACGAGACTATCGGATTTCAAAATCTAGTGATCTACTGATTTTTCTAAACTACACCGATTTTTTTTTTTTGAAATGGATAACTTGTGTATTTCGGTCCAAAACTTGAACTGACTCTAGTTCAACCAGCCCGGCATGATGAATGATAAAGTTGAAAGTTCCTTTGAAAAAAATAAAGAAAAAAAACAAAGCAATCTGAAAATCCACTTCTTAGTTTATAGTTGATTAACGAGCTTTTGAGTTTCCATTTTACATTTACCCATCTAAAGAAACTTATATAATGCTTTGAACTTCCCAGAGAGAATCATTTGAGAGAAAACACGAAGATTGGACCATGAACAAGTCATCCGGAAAAAGTACTCAAATCTCATCTCAAAAACAAGGAAACAATTCCGAGTTCAGTTTTTCAAATCAGAGCTTCTCCTCAGATATCTCCTCATCCCAAACAAACCCACAAACTGCCATAATCCCCTCATCATCCAACCCTAGCTATTTAACAAACCAACCTCAGCAATTGAGAGAGCAAAGAGGGTCAGAAGATGGGTACAATTGGAGAAAATATGGCCAAAAACAAGTCAAAGGAAGTGAAAATCCGCGTAGCTACTATAAATGTACGTTCCTAAATTGTCCAACCAAGAAAAAGGTAGAGAGAACGTTAGATGGTCGAATAACCGAAATTGTATACAAAGGGAATCATAATCATCCCAAGCCTCAACCTAGTAAAAGGCCATTGTCACAGTTGATGCAAGTTTCTTCGGATATGCATACGGAGATTTCTAGCAGATCGAGCTTTTTGCAAGGGAATATGCAAACAGAGTACTCAGGGGCAACACCAGAGAACTCCTCTGCTTCATTTACTGAGAATGAATTTGAGCAAGGCTCATCGATAAGTAAATCGGGTGATGAAAATGAATCCGCAGCCAAAAGATGGTAAGTCTTTTATATTTTGTTTGAATTAAGGGATTTGAAATCAATAGACTGGGGTTAGTATAAATTGATAGCCATTTCCATTAATAAAACTTGAGTCAGCTTTTATTTTCTATCATCTAGCTCAATTACATCGACTTTGTCATACAAATAATGAAAAACATTATAAATTAAATAAGTCAAATTAAAAAAAATAAAAAATTGTGGTTTTGTGGTGGAAAAAGGATACCATGCACCATACATGTCCATAAATTTGAAAAACACGAGACATTCGATTTTCATTATTTATTGTTAACATCCCCATATGAATTGTACAAGTTGTATCTTCAGAAAGAGTTATTGAATGTAGCAGCAGCAATCGAAGTGAAAACTACGAGTACAAACTTAGACCAAAAGACAATTATGACAATTAATGTGATAGACTATCATAGTTTTTCTGGAAAATAAGTTATTGAAATTTGCATCATTGTTCTTATTGTTGTTTTTCTTTGTAGGAAAGGGGAGAATGAAAATGAGGCAGTATCAACATCTGGGAGTAAAACTATTAGAGAACCTAGAATTGTTGTCCAAACAACTAGTGACATCGATATTCTTGATGACGGCTATCGTTGGAGAAAATATGGACAAAAAGTTGTCAAGGGAAATCCTAATCCTAGGTAATCTATATATTTGTTATTACTTAATGATGTGGAATATGCATATGTTATGTCATGTAGATTCCTAGAATGGTGTAAAATGCCTTAGTTGCAAAGTAACATTCTAGGAAGTACGGACGCTCCAAATCAGGTACCATATCCACGTCGTATTCTCTGTAGACATAGATTCTCTTAGGACACGGCTTGATGATCACCAAACACACGACATGGCTTATCCTCAATGATATTTAATTTTTTGATACCACTTTGTTGGAAACTAAGTCTCGTAAGCAAAAAAAAGCTAGGCTATATTTATATGAAATGGATATTATAAAGTAAGAAAAAATATTTGGAAGAGGAAATGAAAGAATTTCTCTTAATAGAAGATGTTCTTATTTCTTGCTTGATAATTAAAATGGAATAACAACACATTTATACTACAAAGACCTTATACTACCACAACTTTCCTTCTTATTTTGACTAAACAAAAAACACATGATAAATGTGATATTTGAAACTTCTTAGACGGTGGCCATCATTGAAGCTTCCTTGTTCACACCCAAATTGAGAATGAAGCTTCCTACTTCATACCAACTATCACAAATAAAGTTTAACTTTCAACATCGCCCTTTAAAACTTGATTTGGTCACTCCGAGCAAACTTCACAACCTTTTGAAATCCTCAAACTTTAATGACTTGGTAAATATGTCAGCCACTTAATCTTGAGAAATTATGTATGTCACTTGTACTTCATTGTTTTCAATACATCCCCCTTATGAAGTTGTACCTTGTATCAATATGCTTGCATCTATGTCTATCATGAAACACGGGATTCTAACCTAGTGCAATTGCCAACTTGTTATCCATATAAACCTCGGTTGCTTCCTCTTGTGATACTCCAAGTGTCTCTAACAAGTTTCTTATCCAAATTACATGGCATACACATGAATTTGCGGCAGCATATTCGGCTTCACATGTTAAAAGTGTCACAATTGGTTGCTTCTTAAAACTCTATGTGAATGAAATATCTCCCATGAATAACATGAATCCTGTAGTACTTTTTCTATCATCAACATCTCCTCCCCAATCACTATCACTATATCCAACAAGGTTAAAATTGTTAGAATATGAATAGAG
>MKEJ01057691.1:0-16790 GCA_001753735.1 Embelia ribes
ACAATTGCTACACAAGTCCTATGACTTGCTCACCCACTCTCAAACCAATGCTAGACCCTACTAGCAAGCCACCAAGGTTTATAAAACCCGATTAGCTCTTATACCAACCTGTCACACCTCGAATCCCTATAAATCTGGGGGACGCAAGAATGAGAAGAATAATAGTAACAAGAAATATAATTTAATCAAATAAAATATGAAAACAATGCATCATAACTAATCCACATTTCCATCGAATCCCATAATACACAAAGCTGCATCTATATACATAATGAGTTTAATAATAACTACAACATTCAAAATGTGGCAACTGTAGTTCACAACCAGATTACATATTATAAACGTTTGAAATAAAAAAGTAGGAAGGCCAGTGTCCACACTACGGAAAAAAAGTTTCGAGTTACAGGCGTGAAAAAATAAATGTACATATACATAATGTCTACAACCTCTAACCGAAATTAACATATATAAGTGACACGACTTCTTCTAAATCAAAATAGTCATCCTAGCAATCCATGTTCTACTGAACATGGCCTGAGGTAGCCTCTGCGCCTGCAATACAATTATGAGCAACAAGATACAAAAACAAAATATGAGTTAAATGACCAATTAACGATATAAATATGAGATTATGTGGCATTGAAAATGCTTGCATAAAATAAAATATATACATGCCTATGGAAAGAAAGTAAGTGCATATGCCATCAAATTACAAATGCTCGAATGCCAAATAAATCCATGCTAACTCGACTCCAACTCCAATTATGACTCAAGTAGAAAGGTAGGACTAGTTTCTTTTGAATGTTTTGAGGCTTCCACTCACCTCACCTATAATCGACGCATCTTATGCAACGTAAATCATAGGTCCAACTTTAAGATACATTAACACCTAGAGTTATCGAAGGTCTCTACCCCTTGCATAGGTTTCCCGGTTCTCACAGTGGGGGTGTATGTCACCAAGCTTATCTCACTCCCGGAATGGTTAAAATCTCGAAAATTTTTCTCTGAAAAAGTCTATACTAATGCCCCGAAAAGAAATCAAAAGACACAAATCCTATCATGGTAATGATAAATAAAATGAGACCCCACGTTCATGATATTCGTGCTTTTAAAATTTTTTCGCATAGTATTATACCTTGACTCTTCAAATAGCATACTTTTAAAATTTCATAAAAGGTATGTTTTTATTTCTCAAATTTACATACCTAAATTCTGTAAATTTCCTCCAATACTCCCCAAGTTTTACAATGAGGTTTTACAACAATACAAACATGAATAGCCAATGAATATTATGAAATTTCACGCACGACGGTAACACCACCAATAATAATGTCGTGATAATACTGTGGTAACAATATTCATGCTTTGAAATACCTTATCTTAATATTGATGAAACAATATGATGTCGTATAATATGCTATAATACAATTGGTGAAACAATTTTTTAGCCTTGAAAATGTCCATATTTTGTGCAACCTTAATTTCTACAATAGTAGCACCAATAAATTGTGCGTATATAATGAGATTTATCTCATATAAATCTATATATATAGCGACAACAAAAATAATGTATATATAAAGGGCAAAACATGTTAATACATGTTGATACATACATCCCCTCGTAATTAAATTGCTATTCGCAATCTACTCGTACTTACAGCGCCAACGAAACGCTCCTCAAGCTTCGTCAAAGAAAATCCCCAAATTCCCTCTCCTAGGGCCTCAAAAATATTCTACCAGATGAATGCAAATCAATATGCACCTACACAAGAAAACAACCCTCTCAACACGAGGAAGAAGATAACCAAATTTATTTTGACGTGCAATATAGACACGGAAATCAAACTATTGAGAATAAATGAAAGAGAAGAAGATACTTATGTCCACTCGAAGCCTAATATCCCACGTACAAGCTCTCGTACTAGATGAATAAGGCCCGAGAAGAAAATGGTTATTTTTTAGTCCTAACCCCCTTCTCTCACTACCCAATTGAAAAATGATCAAATTGGCTTTGGCCAACTCAGAAAAGGGGCAAAAAATAACTGGATCCCATACAAAACAACCGTTCAAACGGCTTGAATCATTCGAACAACAAAAAAGTTACTGTTCACACAATAGAACCGGCGAGCGTTCAATTCAAAAATCTTGAAAATTTTTCTAAAGCATAAATTCCAAAACTCAAAAATTTTACTTCTTGCCAAATTTCCACCAAAACTATTCTACATTATGAAAGGTTATTCTATGACCACAACTGCCATATAACAAGTATACGTATAAACTAGGCAACATGACCATTTCGAATCATAATTAATAACATTTACAAAACGATTATACAACAAAACTATGAATGGCATGCAATGACTGGGAGTCATTATTGAGGATAAATAATGTTTATCATCTCTATAATAATATTATTTACGTTCGTAAAAAATTTATATACTTTCTGGAATGTCACATTTCGGCCCACTTGCAAGCCAGTTTCCCTTAACTTGACATTTTGGGGCTCCCACAAGCGACGTTCCCCATTTCATTTCGGATTCTGGTCGAACTCTGTACCACAATAATGGACAAAGGGTACCATATACCTCTATGGGTACCACATGAGTAGGACTCCTGCCGTTCAGCGTTCATCTCTTCCAATGAGATGTAAAACATTACATAGCATTAACTGTTGTTACTGCATCTTGTTTAATTCCTTCAAACAATCAGTTTAAGTAGAAACATTCTCAATCAGGAATAACTCGTCAACGAACATTTATCAGATCGACAATGTTTCATGCATGCAAACGATTATCTATATACATCATCAATCGACAAAATATAAGCAATAACCTGTAACAAAAATGCAATGCGAGCAATCACACCAGTTACATTAGTAATTACGATAATTTAGCCCACATTTTTTGCATGACTGCAACTTCTTGTATAGTTCACTGACCATATTTACAAGATAAATATCAGCGGTCTAATGTTTACAATTCTACAAGTCAATAAACAGATGCAAGGATAGATATCTACTTAAGAAGCTGTAGGCATACATGTATCGTCCAGCAATGCTTCAACGTCAATGAGATCATCGTCAAAATCAGCCGTCTCTTTTGTACTGTTCAGAGCCTTGTCATACACTTCCTGCTACATGAATCAAAATGGAAAACCTTGTATTTCAGACACGGCAGGTGGGCTCTAATGGACAAATAATAACAATTCGGACAAATGCAAATATTTCTATGCTCTTTAATAAATTTAGCGAGTATATGAACAAAGTGCAGATGTAGAACTAAATGGCCTTGTTCATATGATTCAGCTAATATAGCGTTAGGCAGAAATGTGTCATCACAGACCTGAAGTAGTCATTTTGCTCTATATGCGGTGTGTGGATATGTTTTTAGCAGTTGATGCAGGGAAACCCACAAGCACAAGAACAAAAACAATACCAAATTATCCTTAATCTTCATTTCAAATGCTTGCTCCAAAGTCTGAAAGCTATTCGGAACTGGTTTTGATTTTCAAAAAGAGAAACTTATTTGGTTGTTAATTCTCTATTTCTCCTTTTTCTAAACTGAAACATAACCAAGTATCAAACTGGTTTTCGTATCCAAATAAAAAAAAAAGTAACCACAGACCTAATTCAAAAACTCATTTTCATAAATCCAACAAAACCAAATCCAAAGTACCTTACTATCCTTCATCTCCGTGACAACATTAAGCAGCCTACGGTACTGATCTCTTGCTTCAGGATACTGTACCATGGATTTCACTCTTGCAAGCGCCTTTTGCAATCGTTCCTCTGTTTGTTTTCTCCCTTCCTTGAGGAAATCATCGTCATCTTCTTTAGAGGATGTAACTTGTTGCTGACTAGAGCGCTGAGCAATTGCTTCTTGTTTAAAACCACGTAAACCGCTACCTTTCCTTCTCCACCGCAAGATTACCTTATCAAGAATTCCAACAGACCAGATAATCTTTCTATAATTCTTCCTCACCTGGTGTCCTCTCACATGGGCCTGTCCACCAATAAGAACATATACATACATCATTATGTGTATTATTTAATAAAACTCCTCGTCAAGGTTTTCCTATCAGTTTAATTGCACGCCTAACATGAAGCTAAATAATCTAAGAGTTTCAAAGGGCATTGGTGAGCCTACCAGACCCTAAGAAAGGTGAGAATTATGCCACACCTGAATTTTCACAATATGTTGCCGGATGGTCAAATATTCTTTTCTACCCTTCCAACTTCGGAATTTGTTTTGTATCCGTATTGCAGCAGTTTGCACTGGCTCAGCATGCGGTCCAAGCCTTGACTTAACAGCAACAAGTGAAAGAGCACGTTCATCTGACGTTTCAAATTCATTGTCACCGTACTCTTTGAGCTGTTTTCTTTGGAAAGATTGCACCCTAAAGACTTGGTGAATGCGAGCAGCAGCTTGAGTAGCATTACAGACAGCAGCTAATGAATCCTTCAGTGATAGTCCATGTGGTAAGTCCCCATCACTTGCTGGAGTAGCCATCCGCTCTGTAACCCTTCGTACAATATCCGTTCTCGTACTTTCTCCTCCTCTTTCATCAGCGTTCGCATCCTTCACCTGAAGTGTTGAGAGGTGATCGCTCAAGGACGATTCTGCAAGGAAACCAGCAATCCCTTTGTGCCCTTTAGCAGAAGCCAAATCAGCAGGTGTCCTCCCAGATGGATATAGAGGAGTTGGATCAGTCAATGCACCAGGAGCTGCACCTCTAGAGATGAGAAAACCCACGGTTCGCTCCCTAGAATAAATGCAAAAGATAATAACTCATAATTGCCTCATAACCCCATCATACGTCTTCTCTAAGGAATACAAGATAAGGTGCATGCAGTGTGGACCAAAAAAATTTGCTGCAAATGCGCGTCTGCATAATTTATTTCGTTTTACACAGTCAGAGAGAAGTTATAACCAGAACGTGCTTCATGCACCTTATCTTGTATTTCATACTGTCTTTTACAGGAAAATTTTATAACTTTATTTATGCCATTTTACAGGGTCATGGAGAAATTTTAAAGACAATATGGACTTAATATATAACCAGAATTGTGTCCACCCACCCACCAGTCAATCCTGAACACAAATGGTATTAAACAATATTATAGGCAAGTGATATATGTGAAGAGAAAACAAAAAAAGATTCATGGCCTTTACCTGCCACAATATGCTGCCCAATGGAGTGCAGTCCACCCGTTCACATCTCGAAAGTTGACACTTACACCAGCAACTAGTGTGGGCAGAATTGCCCAATCATAACCAAGTGCGCCCGCAAAATGCAAAGCACCTTGACCTTCCTCATCGAATACACTAGCGCCTTTACCCCCTTCAGCTATCTTTTGAAGGAGCCAAGCAAGCAGCTTCTCTTTTAATAATTTCTGCAATAGATGCTCCTTCACTCTCTCAGGGTAAAATTCTTCTTCAGAGGTAAGTTTTAATAATTCCTCCCATTCAGACTCGTCCTCTTTTAGTAGTGAACTGATTTTCCTGACCAAATGGGAGCTCTCAACTAGATCATCGGGAATAGAACTTGTAGGAGGGGAAGATTCTGGACATAACAATTTTGCAAGTCTCATGCGTAGGACAACTTCATCAGTGCTGCCACAATAGATATCTGGGATGTCCACATCTTGAACACTGTTCACTCGGTAATCAAATTCTCGCACTTCACTACAAGCTAACCTATTTGAACACGTTACATAAAAAGGAACCCTTCCAGGCTTGTGTAATGGAGTATGGCACCTGAGGACGCCATCTGCTATAACCTCAGCTGGAACTTCCACTTCTCCAAACATACATGACCACTTACAGTACCTCACATCTTGTGGGGTCTTCAAGAACTTCCCAGTAATCAAGACCTGGCAATTATATGTAAGATGGTAAGCAAGATGGACTAATTTCCCAATGTTGTAATATAAACATTAGTAGCGAATACCTCAGACATGAGAGGGGATAAATAAAAGACTACCTTTATCTCTGAGCCCGCATAAGCCCAATTTGGTGAGAAGTCAATAATACTGAAGAGCTGATCCTGAGACAGCGAAGGACTCAGCATATAAGTGTCCAACTGCTCTTGAGGGACAATGCCAGAATCATTAACTCCATCTTCAGCTTCTACAGTATCCCAGTAACTAGCCGAGGCATGCTGTATATGTGATTCATTTACATCTTCCAATTCATTACTCACCCATCTGTCAAAGCTATCAAGCTTCTTCAGACCCTCTTTCATAAGGCTGCCTATCAAAGGCTGTTTCAAGAGAGAATTGCCAGATTTTCCATCCGCAATCAGATTTTTTTCTGATTCTGATTTTGCTGCAGTTCCTTCTTCTGTATATGTGGACTGCACTTGACGATCACCTTGTGTATTCTTCTTATTGTGCTCAGCCTGATTACCATCGAAGGGCCCCACTGAATTTACAAAATCCGCAGAACCAACCCCATGGAGGCCCCCAGCAGATATAGGATATACTGAGTCCTGATACAACTTCTGTTCCAGGGACCGCATGGATGCGAGCGATGAGTCAGTTTCAGATATCTGTCGGTGGGAAATATCATAGCCTAGAAATTAATAGTCAATTTGACGAGAGGTATACTAGTCGAAAACTTATTAAATGCAAGAAGAAAAGTTGAATTAAAGAAACATACTAGATTACCAAGAAAGGCAACTTCTACAAGAACTCAACAAATCTAAGGAATTAATCAACTGGCATTTGATACTGTTTGCTGTCTATTTTAGGTGTACAGTGTATAGCGGACAATGCTGTTACGCTTGTAGTCATCATTCAAAAATGGGGACATCTCAGCCAGATAGAAAGTTATCAATAAGGAGGGGGTTGGCAAATTATACAGTTTTAGTTATAAAAGTATGCGAAAGGAATTTTGAAATCTTAGGGTTCTTTAAGGATATAGAAAATTATGTACTACTTTTAAAGGGAATCCTTTCCTGTATTCCTTCCCTGTCTTTGGGCTAATAAGTAGGTTCCTATATTTTCGCTCTCTAAGTTACTCATACAATTGAATTCATTAGTGATTCGTACACAGTTCACCGCCTTAAGGCCGTCTGCTTAGCAATAAATTATTGCCTAAAATATTCAGTTGCACATTATCGACCTTCCATGCAAAGTTGCTCCTCCTTGCTTCAATATAGGTCTCTTGATCCGGCTTAATGCTGCCAAACTATGTGATAATTCCAAAAGCAAAAAGCATATAACCATTCTTCATAACCCCCCCTTCTCTTCTTCTTTAAAATGCATAACTCCAAAAGCAAAAAGCATAACCATTCTTCATAACTATATTCACAACAAATACTGCTTACATGCATATTCCAAAAGCATAAATATTGCCACATAAACCATGAAAGACACGTAAATGCAACAAGACATCAATGAAATTATTTGCAATCCCCTACCTGCCACTCGTTTGTCTGATCCACATAAAGCCCAACATCCGTCTTTCTACCAAAGCCATCAGCCAAAGCTTTTCCAAGTAACTCATTCCCTTGTCCAGAACTAAACCTCATGCTATCTGGTTGGTTAGATATAAATGTTTGCTGAAAAGGTACAGATTGAAATCCAGCATCACTGCTCCCCAAATCATGCTCCCACGGTGTCAAGTCAAGGTGTTTCTGGGTCTCGTAAGGGGAAGAGGCATTAGAATCAAGTAGTTGTTTATTTCCTTCACTTAGTGAAAGGAAATCAATACCAGGAATAGCAGGCATGTTTCCTTGATAATCATCTGCAACAATCAAATTTCTAGAATATTTATATATATATATAGTATTTTTCTTATACAGTGTAGTATTAAAGAACCACGGGAAAAAAGACAACACGAAATGATGCAAGTAAGCAGATGGTACTTGAAAATGGCACTGGATAGTAAGAGCCAGAAAGCCCGCCATCCGTCTTTTCCATAACACGTGGTTGCGACTCAAAAAAAGAGTGAAATCCCGAACTTGATCGGTGGTTATATGCTGCAAACAAACAAATTTATCGAAGAATTCTCAATAAACAAGAAGCTAATATTTAGACGTCATGTTTAATTAAAAAAGACACGAAGGCACCAATTGTGATGGAAACAAGATGAAACAGATAATTGCAGATGTACTGTCAACACACCTGACTCAGCATCCTCATACTCTGAGGCCTGAGAGCTCATCAGACTTGCAGTGTCTGTAGTTTGTGGAGTTACTTGGTAGCCGTATGGGTTAAATTTTGAAGAAACAGAAGTTTCCACCTCAGAATTGGGTACAATTTCACCATCCTGGGAGTTGGGAACAGTTTCGCCAACCTCCTTAACACGGTTAAAGTTTGCCCTATTTCCCTGACAAGTTTAAAAAATTTGCATTAAATACCTTGAAAACTTCTTGTATAATATCCCAAAAAAGAAAAAAAGAACAGAGGAAGCTAAAGAAATGATAATCAATGGCTCACATAGGTGACTTCAATCATACTTAGGTCCTCAAAAGCAAATGCTATCAATAACAAATCTCAAATAACAATGTGCAGCTTCTGAGACCAACAGCATTAGAGAAATGACTGACAGTTCAATCTTTTTGAGGTTCCCAAAGGTAAATATTAGCATTAACAGATTCATGTTACACTGCAACTTTTGAGAACAAAGGCACTAGAAAAGTGAACTGGATGCAAGAAACCAAGATTGCAATGGACATCTCAGAAACAATAATGTTGATCTTAACGACTAAGGACACCCTGAAGAAAATGTACGGGCGACATGGATAAAAGAAAAAATTCTAACCACATCAATTTAAATCAACATGACGAATTTTGTGTTTTATAATAATAAGACCACTTGCTAGTTGATTATAGCAGAAACCTGTAGTAATATTCTGGCACTAAATATTAAAATCACAAATCCATCAAGTATGGGCTTGAACAAGTATATACAATCTCCTGGGCACCCTCCCTTGCAAGCCAACTTTAAAGGTTTCTAAACATGAGATTTCAACAATTTGTAAGTTTCCACCATGTAAACTACACTGCTGATTCATGAAAGACATTCTAGGACAGATCAATATAACTAATCGGTTTCATAGACTAGTTATTAGGTTCTAGAATAGGCCTCAGTAACATAACTTGTAGATTGCATGAACCATAATGCCCAATCAATGTCGAGAGAGAATCCGAAGCTGGGTGTCGGCTGTGGAAGCATGGTGAAAAGTTACTATCTCACATTGATTACGCATGGATTAATCAACTATATATGATCTAATGTATACCCTTTCTTCCAAAACGGTTTCCAAGGGTGAGCTCTGTCCATGAGTTTGTAACAATTGCCATCAAAACCAACCACCAAGTAAATGAAACTGTTGATTCATTAAAGGACAATCTATTGGTCAGATTAAGTGGGTTACATTCTCATGCCAAAGACACTAGAATAGGCCAAATTGAAATTACCTGTAGGTTTCATAAGCATCAATCTGACGACCAGATTAAGATTATTGATAGGCGTCAAGGGTGTCAAGGGTACAATATCAAGCCCATGTTGCTAGAGCAGGCCAAATAAAATAAGGTTTTGTAAACCAGGGTACCTAGTCGTCCTATCACGGGCGTCCATTGTAGAAGAGGTGGAATAACATCCAAGAGTATATAATTCCATGGGCACCATTTGCTTGCAAGCAGATTTTCGAGGGTGACTCCTACCCATTTATTATATCCACTTGATGGGCCTGATCCCCCACAAGCGAGGAGGCATTAGAATTTGTAACTATCACACGTCAATAAAATATTGATCTAACCTGTGGTTTATAATAGACTCCTCTCCTTCCTCTAATAGGTCTTTCTAGTGGGAAGTGTATCGGTTTAAATATCTTCCATAACAGGTCTTTTTAGTGGGAAGTGTATAGGCTTTAACATTGTATTAGAGTGGGTATCAATGTTGGGTTGCACCTCCTACCCGTTTGTTTTATCCACATGACGGGCCAGTTCCCTCACAAGTCCCGTAT
Source organism: Embelia ribes (assembly GCA_001753735.1). Classification (NCBI taxonomy): domain Eukaryota; kingdom Viridiplantae; phylum Streptophyta; class Magnoliopsida; order Ericales; family Primulaceae; genus Embelia; species Embelia ribes. The sequence goes on from MKEJ01057691.1 coordinate 9,976, forward strand.
ATTATATCCACTTGTGCTAGTTCCCAGACAAGTGGGGGGGGAGTGTTAGAGTTTAAAATTGTTCCACATTGATGAAATATCTAGTATGCTGTTTATAATAGGCTCCATTGCTTCCCCTGATAGGTACATTTTAGTGGGAATTGTATAAGCTTTAAAAGAGATGGATAGGAGAAATTCCAACTCTAGAAGACATGATAGATTCAAACAAAAGCACTACCAAAATAGGAAGGACCCTAGGTTATATCTTGTGGTTATAAAATCAAAAGAGAATGTATATAGCACTATCCTGGTTTTGGCACGTCAGACTCACAATAATTGATTTGAAAAACTAGGAAGCCATAATGTATCATTTGAGAAAAACAGAGATTTTGATCAAGAATTTCAATCCCGAGTCAAAACCAATCCCTTAATCAGAACTAACTTGTTCCACTAAAGTACTACCCTGACACAGATTACTTGCCCATGGACTTGAAACACAAATTGGCCACAAGAATATCATGCATCTATTATGAACATAATACAAATTTTTCTCATCACGGGCAACTAGCCTATGGACTTGAAAGATGAATTGGCCGTGACAATTTCATCCATCTCATGAAAACTATTGAAATTGAATGCATAACAAATTGGTAAACAAAGAGATAAGATTTCCCCCAAAGATCTGAAGAACTAAGCTCCGTTACCAAGTTAAATCACCACCCCATACTAAAGAGAAGAAGTAGAAATGGGCACCAACCTTGTAGACAAACCAAATGAGCACTTTCTATCTCAGGCTCAAAGGACTAGTCATTCACACTACTGATGGAGACAACCAAATTATTTATACCTCTCAAAGTAACAAAATCAAATTTCCCAAGTAGAATATGAAAGAAAGTACTGCATATCTAAGCCATGTCGAACTAACATCATAGGTAACACCAAGTGTTGCAAATCGATCAAATGGAGAGTAAAAGTCAAGAAACATGAGCATTCTTACAGCAAAGGTGAGATGAATATATTGAAGTAAGCATCAGCTTCACCAAACTGCAAAGCAATTAAGCCATCACCACAACCAATTTTTCCTTTAAAAGAAAGTTCCAACTTGTGCAAGTAGTATATAAAGGAGACGAGACCCAACATACAGTACAGGATACGATAACCAGACCCAGCATAAAGTTGAGGAACATAATTAACATGGAAACATCAATGATTGGATAAATTTTTATTGATTTAAATTGATATAGAAAACGCACAAGAAAGCTAGAGATAGATCTTACACGAACTTCCCGGTAGTGGACAAGAACAATGTTTGAGTGCTCCCTGCAGCAAGTGTTATCAATGAATTAATCAACAAATGACAGAGAATAAAAGACTGCCTATACAATCACTAATAGACACCAGAAAGGTATCCTAACATCTATGAATTTGTTTTGTCACAAAGGAGGTATAAATACCATAAAACTACAAGGCAATAAAATCTCCTACTTGACATTCAATGTGTAATATGTATAATATGTTGGACAGAACAAAGAAATCAAGTGAACATACAATAGAATCCACATTCACCACTACCCAACAAAGAGAGGTATAGCATCAAGAACGTATCAACATCACACCAACCCACTACTCTGTTAATAGGAAGAGAGGAAATTTTAACATCGGGAGACGTGGTATGACCCCAGACATATATAGGACAACAAGTGGCACATATAGAGTGGAAAGAGAGAGCACAAGAGTAAGCTACTGATAGACTGCAAAAGAATGTAAGACAAAACTTTGACAAGGATGCAACATGGTTTTCAGAACTCACTCTTCAAGCAACCAATAACTGCGTCTTTGAAAATTTTCATTTTCTTCCCCATGGGCATAGTAGCAGTGTAGCACATCAATACTTCCAGCCTGCCATGACATAGTAAAAAGATACTTTTCACTCAGAAGCTGGGAAGATGAAGAATTAATGACTCATCAGATAACAAAATATTAGTAAAAGGCATGAACACAAATTTGTGTACCACAAATGTGATTAACTTTAACACAATATGACTCCGATAAAACTAGCTTCCAAGGAAAGAAGTACCGAATATGTCATCCTTTGCACAAACCTTTAGCCTCTCATGAGCTTCCTTAACCGTCTTTCCATCTTTTTTCTTCCTCCAGCTATGCCCATCTTTTCTGAAATATCTCAACACCTTCCGATCAAAAAGGAAAAGTGAACCGCCTGAAAAGATCAGTGCATGTTAACTCCATGATGTCTTGCATTTCTTAATTTGCTTCGCTCTTCTATTCAAGTAATAAAATAAACTTCAACAGATGCTTTTGCTACAAAGATCCTTCAAAATGAAAAGAGTGAAGGCTTTGAATAATTTCAGCAAAAGGTAAATGCACTACCACCCCACAGCCTGTGGACTGAGTCGCTAACCATAAGTTAATCAAAGATCATCTACTATTTGGCAATTTAACGGGACGTCTAAAGGGCAATGGAACATAATGAGGTATAAAAGAAGTGTTACCTAGTGTCAGAAAGGTATCCTTAATCAATTGAAAGAATTAACAAAATAAGCAACATATATCAGGACAAGCCACTAATATCAACATTTGTCGCATCATTTTTCTAGTCTTGATTTATAGACGTTCGAAATTTGTGCGCTACAATGTCATTTAAAGTAACAAAACTAACGAAGAAATTAAAGAAAAGGAAAGCAGGAAAAATAGTGTTGTGAAATGATATACGTACAACAATTAACGCGAACAGTGGTTAACCTGCAGTTCAGATAGCAGAGATTTGCAACAAGTTTCAATATGTAGAAGTTAGTTGTTTCAGCAAGTATATTTAGCACTGGGAAAACACAAACACAATAATATGATATATATTTAGTGTTCATCTCAAACATGAAATCCATCAAGCTAAAATAGAAGAAATGGCAATGGAGATAGAGATAATCAAATAGCTCTTAAAGACATTGATTGCACCTGGATCACATACCTCGAGAAACTCAAATAGCTCTTAAAGACATTGCTTGTGCAGACTTCGTTGATAAATTTTTTAAACTTCTTTTGCATAAGTTGCAGACTTATTATGAATTTAAATTGGGTACTTGGAAGTTAAAATATGTTTGCATTAATTTTTTGTGGCGTAATTTTGGACTTGTATTACTTGCATTCTGAACTTTACTGCACTGATCATGCATCTTACTCTTAGGAATGAAAATCACTGTCCTTTAGAGTTCCACCCCAGGTACGAAAAGTGCCAAGACAGAAGATAAGAAATACTTGTTCAAAAGATTCATGTAATAAATTAGAAATCACATACGAAAGAAATTGATTTAAAATGAAGGACAAAGCGGAGTCACCATGTCAGTCCAACCTTGAAAGTAAACTGCAGCCCCTGAGGTACACGATTGTGTGCGCTCTTAATATGATGGTCAACCTATATATCAAATGAAAAACATGTATGTATATTCCATAGGAGCCCCAATGACTTTATTTATACTAGAACTATCCCAATTGATGAAGTAGATAACAGAAAATAAATGAATTAACCAGTGATTAATGAGCATAAAGATCAACCGACTGCAGCTGCATATATGCCAGCACAAAAACGTATCTAATTTTTGCCTACGAGTTCGAAACTAATTTTTTTTCCAACGGTTACATCACAAAGTATTTTAATAGAAGTAGCCTTCATTTACATCATCTACAATGATGAAGCCGTTTATTATTATTATTATTATTATTATTATTATTATTATTTTATTGAAAGTTTTAATTTTATTAATTCTAAAAAAATTACAAAGAAGTACAATGCGACATTTATCCAGCGAACGTTACAACTTGCTACCAAAGGAACTACATTGCGACTAGACTAGCACAAATTATATAGTCAATGAATACCCAAAGTTAGACTAGAAATATACAACAGAATGCAAACTAGCTTGATACAAAAATAAATAAACAACTAAGACAATATACCTGGCTAAATATACACAAAAACACATCACAGGTAGAACCAACCAACCAAGTCGCACCCGAAATAGAGCTTAAATACAAATTCTATTCCCGAAGAAGAATCTTTATATCCTTCGCCAATGGTCTAAAACTCATGAGATAGATTGATATTCTATCGTATCCAATATCCACTACTTGACATCCAAATCCAATTATTCCTTGCTGGGGTCAACGGCTAAGTTCCATCACCATGTTCTTGAGAAAAGGAAACTTGAAACTCAATATAAAAAAATTCCTGATTCTCAAGAATTAGGTAAGTGAAACCCTTAACTGAGTAATAACGTAGCATGATAATAAACCTAAATACTAAACTATCTACACCGGCCAATAGAATGAAGGTGGATTCCATCAGATATGATATAAAATTCATATATCAGTACAGCGTGGATACACAAAAATACATCAGAGGTGGATGCAAAGGAGAAATACCTAGCCGGATGGAGCGATATAAAGCAGTTTATCCTGCAACTATACAGATACTTTTAGCAATAATAGCAAGAGCCATGACAATACAAATGGAAAAGGCTTATTCATTAATACAAAGATACTGCAAAATATTGCATTATAATCAAAGAGAAATTCATTATTAGTATTCCACGATTTTAAGAACTATTCTATAAATCACTAATTAGTAACTAGAACTAATTAATCCATCAACAACTTCACCAATATAAGGTTTATTGAGATTAAATGTACACAAATGGAAAAGGTTTATTGATCTAATGAAAGAATCAGAAAATTTAATCATAAATAATCAAACTGATACAGTAGTGTTGACCTGTCTTCTAGATTCCAATATTCAAAACCCATATTCATCTTCAGTTAGTATTATTTTTGTTCTTTTATTACAGATGAAAACAAAGTCGATTAAGTTCATACGAACATAAATTAGTTTAATTAATAAGAAAATCCTGTTTTCCAATCAATGATCATCAAAGCTGCCAAAATCAACAGACCAAACCAAGCATTGGAGTTATGATATACACTTTGATATATACACCAATTTACAGTTCAAAGCACATTTATATGCTGCAAATTCGAAATTAAACAATAACACTAAAATTCCGAATATGTATTTTCAAGATTGCTCTTCTTGAACAGATTCGAAACTCAAATACAATTTAATTATTGGAATATTTATAACTCGCAAAAGTTTGGTTCAAGATTGTTCTTCTTACCAAAAAATGGCATCGATAAAGGACAAGTTCGCCGGAAAACTGGTACTTCGACGACAAGTTGGTTGAGTTGCCAACCCTATATTGAGAGAGACAGAGAGAAAGAGAGAGAGAGATTTTGAAATTGTATTGGCAATGGTTTACAAGGGAAGTGAAGAATAAAAATACAGTTAAATTTTGGAATAAAACTACGCGACGTTTTCAGTTCTATAACGCTTCAGAGCGAATTTTCTAATGTAACTTAAAAAGCTTAATTATTCCAATCTCCTTAATTTATAAAGTGGTTGTCTACAAACTCTATTGGGCTTGCCTAGTGGATTATAAACAAACCCCATAAGTAGAATATTATGGGTTTGATTTTTACTCTTCACGACGGTTCAGATGTGCCAAAAAAATTAACGGTTGTAGAATTGGGTTGCTCTGTATTTACTCCATAACATCTTACATTAAAAAAAAGAACCAAATTAAAAGAGATTTTTAATTGAAAATTTGGTTTAAATTTTCATACATAGACGATACACTCTTTCTCTATAATTTCGATAAACAAGTGGTCCACCAAAAATTAATAGTGTGCTTTTGTATAATTAAAGGTACAATCTTTCTCCCATCTATGCATAAAACATGGTAACACATACAAAATCGTCATTATCTTTCTTCCTAGGTTGGGTGTTGCAAGCTAATAGAATTGTATAGGTAGGCCCATAGGTTTGAGTAGGTTGTAGGTTAATTCGGACAGTTGGATAAACTAATTTCTTGAATGCGGCATTTTGAGCGAAAGAATCATCATTTCCTTACTTTTCCTAAAATATTAAAAATAAAGTTTGAGAATAGATAAAATAAACATAATCATCATATTATTGTTTACATAATCATCATATTATTGTTCAATGTTAAATTTCAAATCATACCTCATCTTTATTTTTCTCGATTTGAGTAATGATTTATTCATTTTGATTTCTATTTGAGTCGGTTCTAACACTTTCAAACATTTCTTGAACTCTTCTTAGCTAATCCTTGGTCTTCAAACTTGCATTTTGATTCTTGATATTTTTTGGGTTTTAATCTCCACTTTTAAACTTAGTGTCTTTTATTCTAATTAACGTTTTGATAATTTGACTTCATAGCACTTCAATTTGTAAATTCAGTACCTATTTTCCTTCACAAAATCATTTTAAACATTAATCTACTATCAAGACTTAATTTATTTATTTTCCTTTTGATTGATTAATCATCATCAAAATTATTGAAATATATTTTTCGTAAAGCTTGGGACAACAATACTCTAAACATAATCAAGCTCCTCCTAAACAAGTATATATAATAAATTTCGTACTTGGTATAAAAATATATCACAAAGATTGCACTTTAAGCGAATAATAATAATTTCAATATTGAGTTTATGATAATTAAATGAATTAATTATTCATTCATTCATTCATTCATATATCTGTATGTGACATATTCAACTAAGTCCAAGTACTTTCATGTAATTAATATATAGCAATTATGAATAAGTATGGTATGTCGTGCCCCGAATCCGTACGAATCCGAGGACACGAACCTAACTGAGATATGAAATACTAACGATGTCACAAATCTGCACCACTTGTGCTACAACAATCCAATCATCAACAACATTTACACAGAAAATAAATC
>MKEJ01057695.1:0-35048 GCA_001753735.1 Embelia ribes
GTGTCGGCGAGGAAGCCAAATGTGTCGTCCTGGGCGGGTTCGTATCCGGAGGAAGAGGGGAAAGGGAAAGAGTATTACTTTGATTCTCGCGGGGATCGGGATAACTTGGCGTTTGGATCGCTTTATAGGTACCAATTTCTGTCATTATATGTTTTCATTATGATGATGTATATATATGTGTATGTCTGTGTGTGTGTAGATAGTTGTTATGCTGTGTTTGGGAATATGAGGAAAAATGGAAAATGGAGTTACTTAGGGTATTTACACGAGTGCAAAATAGTGGCTGACACGTGGCCCTAGTTCAGGGGATGACCAGTAGTTCCTAGTTCAAGGCCCCTAGTTCAGGGACTCAGTGTAGCAATCCCCTATTTTTTGGGGACTGAATAATATTTTGGATTACTGGTGGGAAGGTTCCTTGGATTGATCCTAACATTTAGAATAGGCAGTTATTTAGGGGCACTGCTGGGAGTGCCCTTACTTTGAACTTGATAGTTTGATCAAACAAATAGCGATAACCCTATTCCCAGAAGTAACTTAATTGTTTTTAAAGTATGTTTATTTGTTTTTTTTTAATTAACATGTTTGTTTTGGGGTGGCATAATAGACATTTCTTATCCTGCCTTTAAATAGATAGTTTGGTTCCAATTTTAGTCAGTATATGATTCATTTATGATATATATAGATAGTTCTTATGCATCGGGAATACGAGGGGAATGGAAAATGGATGACTTACTCTGAAATTTATTGTTTGATACTTTGATCAAACTAATATAGATACCTTATTACCTGAAATAGCCTCATTGTTGCTAGAATGTATGGTTGTTTATTTTCAAATGTTTTTTTTAGTGTGGTAGAATGGAATCGTTTTTTTCCCCCCACAAAACTAGGAAATGTTCTAATCCCCCAATTCTCTGAAGCCAGAAATAACTTGATTGTTTTTCTAATTTATATGAATGGCACATTTTCATGTGTTGTAGTTCTCTCGCGTGTAACTAACTTTATGGACCATTTGTTAGGTGTACCCAAGGCCACTTGTGGAAGAAAAAACATTAACTAGCAGTCCTTTGGTTTAGAAATGAAGTAATCGCAATCATTTCTATCAAGTTTCTTTTTAATCAAACATGCAATATGCATCCACTTTATTTAAATGGATTTGTGGTATCAGGTCTGGAATTTGGTTAAATTCTTGCTCTTTGTGCTGCAGAATGGACGTTGCTCGCTACAAACTCAAAACTTCTGTAAAGTCAAATGAGCTCTATGCCAGATCAGTCTACCGAGGGATAGGTAGGAATTTGGTCTTTGATGAAGATATTGACATTGATGCACAAGACGATAAAATTAAAGCTGGTGGTCGTTATTGGTCTTCAAAGAATGCTGCACTTGAAAGGCACAGGAATTTGAAGCGAATTCGAATCACAGTGCCGAATGAGTGCTCTACAAGTGTTCCTAGTGATTTTATTCCTGTAGGGGACCATCCAGATTCTGAGAAGGTAGTTGATGGTGAGTTGCTTTCTAGAGTTTCCGTGATTGAAGAGTCTTGGGAAGATATGGTTTTACGTAAGACGAAAGAATTCAATAAAATGTCGAGGGAGCATCCACACGATGAGAAAGTTTGGTTAGCTTTTGCAGAGTTTCAAGACAAAGTTGCTAGCATGCAACCACAGAAAGGTGCTCGTTTACAGACTCTTGAGAAGAAGATTAGTATATTGGAGAAAGCAATTGAGCTGAATCCCGAGAATGAGGAGCTGATCTTATGTCTTCTAAATGCTTATCAAAGTAGAGACAGTGCTGATATACTCATTGGTAGGTGGGAGAAGATTCTTATGCAACATTCTGGGAGTTGGAGACTCTGGAAAGAGTTTTTGCACGTTGCTCAGGGGGAGTTCTCCAGGTTCAAAGTATCACAAATGAGAAAAATATATGCTAACGCTATCCGAGCTTTGTCTTCTGCATGTAGCAGGCAATGTAGGCAGGTTTTTGACCTATATTCCTTCCTGTGTTTACCTTTTCCATTCCTCACCAGTAAATATTGTTATACGTTTGTTGTTTGCTAACTTTGTTTGGAAGATATACATTGTATGCAGTTGTAGCTATACTGGTACCCATTAGATTGAATGAGACCTCATTGCCCAAACATATTTCAGACCATTATGATATTTGTCTAGTTGTTCATGTATAGGAATTGGTTTATGTCTGTAGCTGGCTTCTGCATCTATGCATGAATAATTTTCTGTTTGAAGATGGAAAAAAATAACTGGAAAATGGGATTATATTGAACATTTGATCTTCCAAGTGAAACTTGGCTGGGGGATGCGGCAAGTTTTTCGGGTTCTCTCTCTCTCTCTATTTTTTTTGTCTGGAGGTGTATTGGACTAGTGGTGGTGTAAATTCGCTTTCTTGCTTTCTCCTCCTTTGCTGGTCCTCCTTTTGTTCTCCAACTTTCTTGTTCCATTGTGGAGCATCACTTTTATTTATTTTTAATTAAGTTCCACGTCTGCTCCCTCCTTTGTTAAGTTGCACATTTTATCTCTCCCTTAACCTGTGTGTTTCATGCAGGCTCACCAAACGGCTGATGCTTCTTCAACTGATCCCACCACTGCCCAACTAGAACTTGGTCTGGTTGATGTATTTATCAGCCTTTGCAAGTTTGAGTGGCAAGCTGGGTACCAAGAGTTTGCTACTGCTTTGTTTCAGGCTGAGATAGAGTACAGCTTGTTTTTTCCTTCTTTGCTTTTAACTGAGCAGAGTAAGCAGAGACTATTTGAACACTTTTGGAACAGCGATGGTGCAAGAATTGGGGAAGAGGGTGCTGTTGGCTGGTCAACTTGGCTTGAGAAAGAAGAGGAACAAAGGCAGAAGGTTATTCAGGAGGAGTCCATAATTGAAAATGAAGAAGGGGGCTGGACAGGATGGTCAGAACCATTATCTAAAAGTAATGATGTTGGTGGAATATCTGACATTATCGATGATGATGTAGCTTTGGAGGAGGTTGATGAAGAACTTGAGACTAGAGCTGGGGAAGAGAAAGATGATACGGAGGCTTTACTGAAAATGCTCGGTATCGGTTCTGATACTGACCCCAACATCGAGGTCAAAGACACCGTGACTTGGAATAGATGGTCAAAAGAAGAGATATTGAGAGAATCTGATCAGTGGATGCCTGTGCATGCGAATTCTGGTTTCTCTCTTTTTAAACTGCATCATAACTCAACAGCCAATTTATATTTTATTGTATCTGATGAAATCACACTCTTTGCTTTTCTATTCTTAATAGAATTCTCTATTAGCACACAAGCTCTGCGTAGCTTTCAGCTTTGTCTAGCATTAGAAGTTTTAGCTGTTTGTAACTGATGGACCATCTATGCTTGTATCACAGGTGGGGTTTCCCAAGGTGATATCACGCTGGATAGAGAAGGTGACGACCAGCTATCGAGAGTAGTGTTGTTTGAAGATATCTGCGAGTACCTTTTTTCTATATGCTCAGTGGAAGCCCGTCTATCCCTTGTATTCCAGTTCATTGACTTCTATGGTGGAAGGCTATCAAAGTGGTTAGTAAGGAAACACAGTTTTGTATGATTACATGATAAATGATGCATAATGTTTCCAATTCTTCAAATCTGCTTTTATGACCTGGTTCTACTTGCAATGATATTGATTTCAAAAGCTGCTTGTTGCGCAAGTGAAAACATCTTGTTTAAATAGCGATAAAGAACAGGTGGACGATATGAAATCCTAATGAGAAAAAGTCGTGTTGGATTAGAATTGGGTGTTTGTGTAAATGCTCAACTAGTCAAGTTATATTCCAATCTACCATGCTTAATATTTTGGATAAATTGCAGAAACAACCATGGCCATTTTCAAATAGCCACCATGTACTTTGCTTTTCTGTAATTAACCTCCAGTTACTATTTAGTTTTTCAATTAAGCATATTCGTCAATTCCCACTCAAAGTACTTGCTGGAGAGGCTCATATATGCTATTCACATGACATTAGCATAATTTCATCTTATGTCGACCTCTATGATTGCCTAAAACTCATGAAATGCTAGTCCACACTCCTACTAAACCTAGCTTGGAATAGTCAAAATTAGAAATTTTGTTGATCATGGTCGTCGATTCCAATTTAAATTATCACTGAAGTCACGTGAGTATGTTAAGCAGACATTTTTGGCTAGTTATTTTACATAAATAAGCGAAAGTCGTGGTCAATTATAAAAATTAAATAGTTTGTGGTGGGCAGTTGAGAAAATGGATAATACACAGTGGTCAATTGCAAAAATTCTCAGAGTACGTGGTGGTTTTTTGGAAAATGACCATCGTATGTGGTGTTTTTGGTATTGTACCCTAATAATTTAATTCTTTTTTAGAAAGTTGTGCGTGACTGGTTGATGATGCTATTGCTATTCAATTATCAAATATCTGAGCTTGTCTTTTGATTATCTGTTCGGCAAGTAAATGGACGTATATGGATTTACTTTTTCTCTTCCCAATGCAGGGCTTCCACAAATAGTTCCAGTTGGGCTGGTAAAACATTAAGTTTAGATACAGTTTCTGATAACTTTTTAGAAAATTTAAGAAGGATCCATGATGTTACATCAAAAGGGGAAAGAGGACCAAGTAATTTCGATCTCAAATTTCATCTGGACAGCTCAAGTAACTCCAATATGAGAACTAACATGATGAAATTTGTCCGCAATGTTACCCTACTTTGTTTGACTGTATTTCCGCATAACCATGTCTTGGATGAAGCAACATTTGTTTCTGAAGAACTGTTGCATACGAAGATGGATTCTTGCACATTTTCGGTCACCCCATGTCGAGCTTTAGCAAAAAGCCTCATAAAAAGTAATCGTCAGGTACACTTCTCTCTTTTCTGCCTTCTTAATCTCTTACGCTCTGTTTGGTGCAAGGATTCCTCGAGGGAAGATGTCACAAAAAAGAAAATGTTGTTTCAGCATCCATTTTTTGTGGAGAAAATTTTCCTTTGTCATATTTTTGCACGAGGAATCATTCACCAAACAAAGCATCGGTTGGGACTTGGGAACATACTCTTTTTCCTTTCATAGTGGTACCAGGTTAAGTATTTCGGTTTATCCTGAAAATCGTTGATTTCTGACAAAATTTTATCGCGAGGTTCTGTAATTAGATCTACCCTGTAATTTTATCTTGAGGTTCTCATTTATTAGAGAAAACATTAGGGCTGTGCTTTTTTGAGGAGCTTTTAGTTATTCTTCATTTTCCTCTCTTCTTTAACCTCCGGATACATTGTTCTCCTCTTCTCTTAGGTTAAGATTAACACGTGGCTTATGCCTTTGAGGTTTATTTGTCTCCTGTTCTTGTTCACAGGATGTACTTTTATGTGGGGTTTATGCACGAAGAGAGGCTGCATATGGGAATATTGACCATGCAAGAAAGGTTTTTGATATGGCATTGACATCTATCGAAGGGCTTCCACTGGTAATATAGCATGTTAACTTCCCGACTAATCATCCCTATTTTGAATATACATTCTTGTTTTATATCATAGGTTGTAACTTATGGTGGTTGATGATTGACTGATTTGGGTTTGAGTTCACTGTTGGGAGATATAAATATTTTAGCTTCACATGAACAAGACCATTGTAAGGAACTTTCTGTGCCCCCGTCTCCTTTTTCTTTCTGATTTCACTTTGCTTAGCTAGGCCTTTTTCCTCCCTTCACTTTCTGTAAGAAACTGATGATGCCCTATTTCTATTTTATTAACCACCACATGATTTTCCTTGGGTGGGCATTGAGTGAACTTTTAAGGGCCAATAATTTTTCTCGTTGGCCAAATATCTGGCTAAGTGAAGTTCATTTGTGTGCCGTCCCTAGGTTGGGTTCTTGTCTTTGTGAGCTCATCTTTAAGCATACTCATGCTATGTAGCACAGAGAAAAGTATCCGGTGCATCTAGATGGAGTTTTGTGTATCTTGTGAGTCTTGTAGAACATAGATTATTAGTGTTCCAACGTCAGAAGTAGTGTGCTAGAGCAGAACAAAGGAACTGAAGGGGAAATGTGGTTGATTGGTGAAGATCTTTTGTTGCTTCTCAAGGCCATGCATTGAACCTATTAGCGCATTTATTCTTCATATCTATTGCTCTGGGTTGGCCAAAGCATCTTTCCTATGCTCTGGCCAAAGCATCTTTTCTTTGCTCTTTATCTTTGATTCTAAGATCTTTCAGTGGAGATCCTAGGAATATATAAATTTTAATGTCCTTTTTCTTGCCCAAAACATCTCAACATTCATATCTTTTCTGGTTTAGAAATCTTTTAGCTTCACATATTTTCCCCATAAAATGTTACTTATTTGATATCTTAGTCTAATTAAAAGAGCCAGGCTCTTTTCCACTGCGAACCTAACCTTTTTAACTTCTAAATTACAACCAAATGAGCATGAATGTGTTTTACAAATACATTTGGCTTGAAAGCGAACCAATAGGATTACTTTTCTTTAGTTCATTATGAGACCCATTACTTGGGCTGTTCTTTTCTACTTTTCACATATTGTTCAGCAATTTGGTTCTGGAGTCTAGACATATATTCGAAAGATGTTGTCCTCCTGCTTTATTTGGCCCACTATAATTAGCATGTGGGAGATGTCGCTGGGAGAAATGCATGATTACTTGCTTTGGCAGAATGTCAAAGCTGTTTGTATTGTCTGAGATCCAGGAAAGTGACAATAACTTCGTCAATATTATTCTTTGCAAGAAGGTTTCTAAAACAGTGTCTCCAATATATATCGAGAGTCCCACTAAATAGACAAAAAAAAAAAAAAAGGAAAAAAGAAACAGAACTCAGTTTCAATTTTCTTGTTCCGATCTCTCTTTAATTTTCTGGTTTCCATTAGATTTGGAGTGATTAAAACAGTATTGTTAAAAGCTCTAGGCGCCTTTTAGGTGCTAAGATCCCTTATCGCCTGAGTTGCTAGGCGCCAACCTAGGCGCTCGCCTAAGTAACGCAAGGCGCTAATAATTTTTTCAATACATTTGCATTATCTCATGAAACTATTAAATTTCTTTTTTTTTTTTTAAAGATATATGTAGAAGTACAACTTTTGTTACAGGTGTGGTGAGTTCATGGTAACTTCTGAATATATTTATTAGTAATCTTTTTAAAGTTTATTTTAGTGATTCTTTCCTTGTTAACTAATATTAGTAACCTTTTAATAGTTTATTTTAGTGATACTTTCCTTGTTAACTAATAATAAGTGATTATGACATATCATAAAAATAACATAAACCACAAATATAGATAAAAGAAATAGAATAATAGTATGAAGTGAGTAAGACGCTCGCATTAGCGCTTTAGCGCTAATATTTTAACTCAAGGCCCTCGCCTAGGCATGCCTTAGGGACGTTGCTCGCTTGGACCCATATAAGGCGCCTTGGTCTCATCTTACTGTGCTCGGGAACATAGGCGAGAGCCTGAAGAGCTTTTCATAATACTGGATTAAAAACAATTTTTCTAATGTTAACTTTAATTTTTGGCTTGGCTGCTTCAATCCCACCAAACATTTTTGGAGACCCTATTTAGTTGGGAACAGGATTGATATTGAGTTGAGAGGATAGTTGAGTGCAGATAATATAATTGCAACTATAGAGATGAAAATAATGCATATATTTAAAATTACACTCGCGCATACAACCTTGAAGGGAGAATGGGCGTTCTTTGGACATGGATTTGATTCTTTTGAGTCTATACGAAAATAATTGTGGGTTAGTCAGTGGCAGGATGTTATCAAAAGTTGAGCATTAAAATGTTCACCGGCATGTCCTTTTTATAACTCTACCTGGACATTGAAGACCTTGGCTTGTTGCTTATGGGATTGACTGTGAGGCTCTTGTTTGCACTTGGATTTATTTATTCCTATTATCATTGTCTTCCACATGTATTTCATGCATGTTTTCCTCATTCTTTTGATATCATTTCAAACCCCTTTTTCCTTTCCTTTCCTTTGCGATTTCTTTTTCTTTTTTCATTTTGGCTCTGCTCTACACAGTAGCAGAGTCCATGAGATTATATGCCTGAACAAGTTTGTTGTTATCATAATCTATGTGTTCGTTTGGTGTAAATTATTGACATGGTGGTTGCAGGAACTGCGCTCAATTGCATCTCTCTTATATTTCTGGTATGCTGAAGTGGAATATAATAGCAGTTCTGTTTGTGGTTCAGACTCCATTTTGCGTGCTATATATATTCTCTGCTGTTTTGGGAGTGATGTAAAATACACTCCGTATAAAACTCAAGCATCAAGTGTGCAACAGCTGAGAGCTCGCCAAGGGTTTAAAGAACGCATAAGATTGTTAAGATCCACGTGGTCACGTGGTATCACAGATGATCGTTCTACCGCTATCATTTGTTCTGCTGCTTTATTTGAAGAGTTGACCACAGGGTGTGCTGCTGGTATAGAAGTTCTTAATCAGGCTTTTTCCATGGTGCTTCCTGGTAATCTAGCTCTCTGATCATCTGCTTCCCTTTCATTTTCTGTAATCTTGATTTGCCATCTTTTGTTATTTTTGATATCGAATAGTACATGAATTCATCTGAACGAGAATATCAGGTTGATTACTAATGCGTTCCAACAATGCCATATTGATTGTACTTGTCAAAAAATAATACACAATCAAGTTCTTACGTGCCAAAAAATTTATAGAATGATTTCAGTTGTCTACAATGTCAATAAAAAATGCTGGTTCAACAAGCAGGAGTTTGAAAGCTGTGTAAGAGACTCAAGTAGGAAAATATTTGTAGATATGACAATAGTGTCCATGACTCCATATGAATCTCCAATTTGTTAATCCAATTATTTCTTTCTGGTGGAAGCCTAAAGTCTTTGATAGTAATTGATGCTATTTATCTCTACTACAGAAAGAAGAACCCAAAGTCCACAACTGGAGTATATGTTCAACTACTACATGAGGATGCTGTGGAGACATCGAACAGAATTGGGACTGTCCAAAATATGGGAGTCCATTACTCAAGGCTTGCAGCTCTACCCTTCGAATCCAGAACTTTACGATGCTTTGGTTGAAATTGGCCACTTCCATACTGCGCCAAATAAAGTGCGACGAATGTTCGATGAATACTCTCAAAGGTAAGCTGCTTGTCCCTCGTAATGGCGCATTTTGGTTTGGTAATTCTTTTATTTTTACATATAGAAGAAAAGCATTGGAGATGTATTCATAATTGTAGTTATATACTCTTTAAGTGTATTGGATGCATTTATTTAGTTATCTAAGTATTTATACTGCAGAAACTCTTAAATAGGGTCTTGTTTCACTCAGGTGAGTGCCTAGAGCCTAAATTTGAGGGTCCTAGACTCCTAGCGCTTTGCGGGGGGCACCTAGAACTTTTAACAACATTGTGTCAACCGTTATCTATTACTTCTTTGCTTTTTACAGTTTTGATTTCTTTGTTATGGTGGTTTTTAGCTAAGTTAGATGAAAAGCAGTGAGTCTAAATTTTTTCGTCAATGAAACTTGTTCTTTCTTCAAGTATGCGGTTTGAGTTCAGACTTCTGCAAATTAATGTTTTTCAAATGTTACGAGTACAAAGTATAGTGTAATAACATTTACCCTACTTGGTTTTGCCCCGCTTGATAAACTGTGAACACTTGTCTATGTGCTTTACAGTATTTTATTCATTGCAGTTTTACTGTTCATTTTTGTGCCTTTTCAACGATTTGATTTTGCTTTAATTAAATTAGGAACCCTTCTGTCACCGTTATTCTCTTCGCATTATCTTTTGAGATGAGAAGAGAGGGTTCGCAACATAGAATCCGTCGCTTGTTTGAAAGGGCACTGGGAAATGAGAAGTTGCGTAGCTCAACTTTGTTGTGGCGTTGCTACATTACTTATGAGATTGATGTTGCACGTGATCCTTTTGGAGCTAGGAGGGCTTTCTTCCGAGCTATTCATGCATGCCCATGGTGAGAATGAGATGATACCTTCTTATTTGAATTTCTTGTTTTAATTTGTTTAGTTTCTTTTTGTTTTCCTGTTCTTTTGTAACATCTTTCATTAATCAAGATCATTCTTAATGCAATAAAAAATGACAAGCTTCATTGCATTTTCTCATGTCCTTCTATCTCACACATTCACAATTAAGAACATATTCTGGAACTGCTTTAGACATTCATTTGAACTCCTGAATATTATAATACCTCTTATAGTTTTGTCTATGGCTACCCATATACTTGGTAGTAGTGTTGATAGCTCATCTACTGCGAAGCTAGATTCTTTCAAAATTTGTTTAAGTTAATTGTTAGATATTTATCTAAACTTCCTCAAACTTTTTAGCATTACAGAACAAATGAAAAAGCACTTTGTACCCATGGTGGATGCTTTATTCATTTTTTTGTAGAAAATAGTAGACCTTTTATTCATGGTAATGGTTATTACACAATTGTTAACCTATACTAGAGTGCAGTCTGTGCGATGCACGGGTTGTGTGTATTATGTTCTTTTTTCTATCATATTAATTTTAATTATTTGATTAAATTAGTTTTGATAATTTATTTTGATATGACATCTTTTTGTATTTGTTCTTTTTTTTCAATGATTCATAAATTTATAAAAGATCGATTGGTATGATTTATACTAAAATAATGTTTTTACAAAAAATTAATATTTATTTAGGTTAATTTTAGGCATGTGAAAATCTTATTATGAAAACTATTTTTAAAAATTAATGTTGATTAGGAAAATATTTAAAAAATTTATGAAGAATTTTAGATTGGTAGAGTTCAATTTATAAAAATATTTATTTACTAATATTGTTTTGATTCTTAAATATAATTTTACTAATTTCTATTATGATAAGTTATTTTATAGTTATGCAAAGATATATATGAATATTTGGAGTTGTGCTTGATCTTATATGAAATTTAATTTTAATAATTTCTATTATGGTAAGTTGTTATACACAGTATTGTTAAAAGCTCTAGGCGCCCTTAAGGTGCCGAGGTCCTATATTGCCCGAGGCGCTAGGCGCCAGCCGAGGCGCTAGGCGCCAGCCAAGGCGCCCATCTTAGCAATACTAGGCGCTATTTTTTTTTCAATCAAATCGAATAATTTATAATACTATAGTTCTTTTAGGTGTATGTGGAAGTACAAGCTATTGTTATAGGCGTGGGAAAGTGGGGATAACTTATTGATATATTATTACGTAACATTTTCATAGTTTAAGTGATACTTTCTTTAAAAAGTAATAATAAGTGATGACGATAATATGACGTATCATAAAAATAAGATATATCCCAAAGATAGAAAAAAAAAGAAAAGAAAAATAACATTATGTGAGTGAGGCGTTAGCCTTGGTTCTTTAGGCGCTAGTGCCTTGTCTAAAGGCGCTCGCCTAGGTACGCCTTAATGACGTTGCTTGCCTGGACTCATATGAGGCGCCTTGCCCTTGCTTTGCGTCGCCCGAGAGCCTAGACGAGAACATGGTGAGCTTTTAATAATACTGGTTATATATGTGTGTAATTTTAATAATTTCTGTTATGTTAAGTTTTATTATTTTAAATTCTAATTTTATGGGACATAATTTTAATAATTTCTAATATGGTAAGTTTTATTGCTTTAAATCCTAAATTTATGGAGACATAGGTCAAGTAATTGTGTGGACAAATGTTGTGATTGAAGTGAAAGTATTTGGATGGGATAACTTTTATATACATAAGAGATATGTGAGACATAATGTTGCAACACTTGTACTAACTTTTTGAAAGTTTATGTAACTTGCTTTCAACATCTGCGCTGCAAGAGATGCTAGTTTTCTGGCTAGCTGATCTTTCCAAAATTCTCTTGTAGCTGTTCCTTCTTTTTCCATTCCTATGGTACTTTTTTTGTTGTCTTTGGAAGTTTATAAGCTGGCTGTGTATTTATCAATACTCTCCATGGATTAAATGTTCTACTGTGGCATATCCATGGTTTTGTTATCGTACATTTTAGACCAAATTTTATGGCTTATAACTTATATCAATGGCTTGATCATAACCACTCAATCAACTTATAGCCTAGTTGGTTCTTCAAATGCATTACTTTCCATCTTGGTCTATTTTGTGTCGGTTCCTTTTAGGGTTGTGGATATTGTTTTCCAATGTTATTTTCAGAATACCCTTAGTTATGTTTGATATGTAACAGGTCGAAAAGGCTATGGTTAGATGGATTTGCCAAATTACATGAGGTTCTTACTGCAAAAGAGCTGTCGGATCTCCAAGAAGTAATGCGGGATAAGGAACTGAACTTAAGAACAGATATATATGAAATTCTTCTTCAAGATGAGATTCAGTTGTAGCATAGCTTTTGGATTAAGTGGTAACTAGTGTACTGCTTGTTTTGTACATTTGTTTTGTATGTTCTTAGTTTGTTCATTACTTTCTGTATTTTGGTTGTACATATGAGAGGAACATCACGTAGATGCTGGGAGAAGGTTAAATTCCTTTTTATACTGCTCAAAAGTCTTGAGTTTTATGTGGCAATTATCTTTTATCATATTGGTAAACCAACCAGAAAATGGGACTAACTGATGTGTTGTGTATGTCAAGCAGCCGCTGAAGACTATTTTTCCCAAAACATAATTATTATGTTATACATTCGCTCCAGATGAAAATGTAGCACATTCAATAACAAGTGACTTGGTGCGTATATTAACATTAAAATTTCCAGTTTCTATTCATATTCAACTCTTCGTGATGATTATTCATTCAAGTTCTTGGAGAAGGGTCCTCCAATGCCTTGAAAAGGATGCAAGAAACAAATCTAGAGCATATAAGTAGAATATAATATAAATAATTACAAAACTGTTTCTATAATTTTTTATTAGTAAATTTTGTTTCTGTTATTATAAAATATTAGTTCACTGTTACATCCCTTTTCGGAGGGTTGGAGGCTCTCTACCCCAAGCTCTTAGTTAAAGGAAGTTTCATATTGTGATGGGCAAAAAATTGAACTACAATTTTAGTGGTTACCATATCTTCTGTACGAATCACATATCTGATGGAGTGTTAGATGAACATATTCTCACCACATAAATAGCAATAATTAAAAATTTTAGAAATAAATTTGTAATTATATATATTAAATTATGTTAGTGACCCAATTTATTTTACTTACCGTTGCTTCATTTGAAGGAGTGTTAGATAATTACTTCGTGCACTGCTATTGAAAAGAGTTGTTGCGCCCCGAATTTCGTAAAATCCAGGAGGTGAGTGTTTTTTTTAAAAAAAAAATGAAAAGTATATGTTTTCAAAGAAAGAAAACAAAATGGGATTCACTTTTACCACGCTTTCTTTTGCATCATATTCTATAACATGAATTTCATCAGAATACGCAAAAGAAAAATAGAAATAGATTGTATACAACCTTTATAATTGCTCAAAAGTAAATAGCATGTTTACAACTCTAATCAAGCTACATGTTTGAACAAATAGAAATATTTATAAAATGAACGAGTCTACATAGAGTATATTACACTTTTGTTTTAACCCGAACAACCTTAAGGGTTGCAATAAAATGTAATACAAAATGCTATCTTCTACAACTTTATACTTCGAATAAATACAACAATATTAATTTCACTGCAATACTTCTATGGCCAAATAAATAGCATGGATGCAGTCAATAAAATATCATCTAACAAATTCATCTTAAAAAATATATACAAGAAAACATCCGAGTCATCTCAAAAATGCCTCTCGCTGGCTTCCGCACCTACAACAATGTTATGACATGAAATGAAAAAGAAAATTGTACGAGTTAGTCTACTAAATAACATGATACATATGATGCTATGCAGTGCCATAAATTGTAAAATGTCACATATAGGAATGAATGCAATACAAATAACAATGCAATACAACTTGACCCCGACTTCGACTTCGCTACAAGACTTCGACTTATAGAAGACTGAGACTAGCATCTAAATTCATTTTCTTCTAAAATAAGGTTCCTTCGTGAAACTATACTATAAATTGCTCCATTCGAGGAACGTTTATAGTTTATATCTCAGATCAGGTTTCCCGACTTTCACAGTAAGACGTCAAGCCTTCTCTTTATTTTCTTCTAAAACTTCGTAATTTCGACACTTGTCTCGAAAAGAAATGAAAAATGACTCAATACTTTCATGAATGAAATGCAAATTTCCTTCAAATATAACAATATTTAAACGTCAAAATTTAACATTCAAATTTTGTAAAACTTCGTTCTTCACTTCGATAATAAAATTGAGCATCGGCTCCTTCATATAGAGTTCAAATTCTTCTCTTCACTTACCTTTGAAAATTTCAAATTCTTTAAGACAATCCATTTCTAACTTCTCGTTTTTCAAAAACGCCATTTTGGTTCAAAACATGAACAATGCCACTTCAATAAATAAAATGCTAGAGTACAAGACAATGTAATTCAATCATTTCTACTCATGCTTCTTTCTATGCATAAACGAATTTAAATAGCAAACAACTTGTCTCTAATGCACTTCAAGAAATCATACTATAACTTCATAAAATTTATACTTAAGGTACATATATAGACTCACACACATATTACTATTTCATAGCCTACTTGTAACTATAACTGCTCTAGAATCCACTTGCAAGTGAATCTTAAAAAAACTCCAATTTCTTCGTTCTTCACCTAAAGATTCGATCCAGCAAACAAACACGTATCAACCCTAACCTATATACAAAAATGATCTACTCAACATGAAGAATAAGAATAACAATTTTAATTTCACGTATAAACTAGGTTGGAAATCAATGTATTATGAACAAACAAGACAAGATTCGCGACTTACCTCAAAATGTACTCTATGCTCCGAGGATGAAAAATCTACGACTAGAAATCGGATTTGATCTCGGGAGCTAGATGGAATCGAGCCTCCAAGCATCACTATTTTCGTTCTCCCCCTTCTCTCTCTCTATTTTTCTGTTTTTGCAAAAAGAAAATAACCCCAATTGTGTTATAACACCATATCCACTCCACTTCATACCACGAAACCCAACTCTTGCGTTCCTCTCAACACATCAAGATATCATTCTACTTCTCTACCACACTTGGCATGTTGTCCTCGTACTACATGGTACAAACTACCAATCGTAAAGATGTGACGTCTCGTAACAACACGACAATACTAAAGCCTCACACTTATGCCACGTTCTACACTAATGTAATGCATCTTCTTACTTTAATTTTTATATAAGTAATGGTAAAACTTCGTACTTCTACAATACGTTATGCACTTCCATTATTCAATAATGCAATAACAATATTATAAGTTTCGATAATATTATTACAAATGCGAAAAATTCACTCGGAATTTTCGCGATGTTATAAGAGTAGTGATATACATATATAAAAATATTTTCAAAAAATTATACAAAATTCATAAATATAATAATTCCCACTGTCCAATGCAACTAGGCCTATTGATAGAGGGTTGCAACTTCTATGCATAAAATATAGTAACTCCATTTGTACGATGCAATAAAGATATTAAATTTAATTCTTTTTCAGAAAATAAACATACAACATAATTTCATATAAAAAGTTTTACTGCTAAATGTTGTTTTCTTTCCAATTAAAATCGTTAAATTAATATGGCCACAATAAAAGTTATAATATTTTAAAAAGTTACTATATTATATTCTTGGAAGCAGGACAATTTCCAATACCTAGAAGATTTGTATAGAAGTTATAATCTTTATTTTGTTCCATATTAACATGAATGAGATGGTTATAAGTAGTATCAACAAAAGATTGGTTTTATCTTATCATAAATGAAAACAAAATATGATACAAGAAGAAGTATTTGAAAGACTAGCTTATGAGCTGAATTTGTTATTTAATGAGGTGGGATAATATAAAATTGTTATTTTGAAATAGATTTTAATACACTGGCTTAAATGGCGATATAGTAGTTGTATTTGATCTTTTAATTTCTTAATTTGTACAATTGAAAAACTTAAAGTTTCAATGTTCCAATATATCAAGTTAAAATTTAAAAACCAAACACGTTTATATTATTCCGTTTAGAAATCTATGTTTACCTTGGCACTATATTCTTTTCCGCTTTTTGAAACTGGCCTCAAGCTCTTGACTTTCACAACAAAAATTTAATACTAATGAGTTGAACTTTTTTGTATAGTCAATGTGGGATGATTCATAAGATGTTAGATTCATTTTTAGATGTAAATTTTTTTATATTTCAAATAAAAGGAACAGGAACAGAGCAGATAAGAACATTTGTTATTGTGAAATAATATAGGTTTATCATCCAAAAAAGTGTAACTATCCTCAAACCCAAGAAGGTTAAAACTGTTTTTGCAAAAATAAAAAATTATAAATCAACACATGTCAAAATTAAAACATAATTATCTAACGAAAAATAATTAAAAACTTTAATTTTCATATTCAAGTTAAATGGATACATTCTCATTCGTTATTATAACCCGGATACATTCAATTATTATTATTATTATTATTATTATTATTTCTCTATCTGTATCTACTCAAAAAGTATATGTCCCTTCTATCCTTTCTCTATGTTTTCACCTTCTCCTCTTCTGTTTCATACAATTTTTTTTACCAATAATGCCTTTAAATCTTAAATTACTAATTTTGTGAAAACACAATAGGGCTAAATGTAAAATCCTATATCACTTTTTGTTTATGAAGAAGCTCATATTTCTTTCTAAGCGTAGCAATCCAAAGATAAGTAGATAAATGCTTACTTCATGCATATCTAGATAGAATTTATTTATTCATAAATATGATTCTCCAGCTTCTTTGTTTATTCAACTTATTTCCCTCATTTTTTTGCTTGAAAATCTTTTCTTACATTGTTTAAAATATTTTAGTGTGATGAAGTATACATTATGTTACGATTAAATATAGTCCCCAATTTTTTATATTCTATCATGTCTTTAAATTGATTTCTTCCTGCAAATTATAAAAATATATTTGCCATTTATTTCACAATATTAATTTTTGGAATATTGAAGGGTACAATATATCTGCAATTTATCATCTTTTTGCAGTGAACGTATATAAATCTTTTTTGAGATGTTCAAAAGCATATAGTTTTTTGGCTCACTAAAACAGAAAATTTTTGAAATTTATTTCGTGTTATAGTTTGTGACAAGTAAAGATTAACCCACCAATGAATTGTTATGCTGGAAGTCTCAACAAATAATTTTTCTTTCGTAAGCATAAATAATTACCTAGATCATTTTGAAGATAAATTAAGATATAAAAACTTTCGAGTTAATAAATTATAAATATTGCGTGCTACTAATTAGCTAATAAGCTAATGAGATGAAAAGTAAAATAATTATATGTTGATTGTCAAACAAATATATAATAAAAAGAAATATGAATAAAATATGAACAAGTCTCCTAAAATTACACTAAAATTCTTTTGTTCTCTTATATTCAAAATATTATGAAAAATATACATCACATGCAAAACACGTGTTTATCAACCAGTGTATATAAAAGATCTGAAAAATATGGAGACACACGTGGAAAGATAATCATGTCGCTGCAAACATATGTCATCATTATTCGCCCATTGCCAACTTTTTTTTTGTCATTAAAAGTATTTTTGTTATGCTAGTTTGTAATATTTTTATGCTCAAGTTTAAGTGACATGCATTCCTTGTCACTGAACTTTCATCGGTCATAGAAATTAATTTACTAAAATAATTTCCACACTAGTACTCGAACTGACATCTCTTTCTTCCTGTTAGTTTTTGTAGACTTTTCGCTACAAGAATTTCTCCATTTAGTAAAAACTTGTTTAATGTTCTTACTAAAAGTAGCCACTTCAGCGACAGAGACTCTCCGATGCCAATAAAAATAAATCACTCGATATAGTGATGACTCATCCAAAATTTGATATAATAACTTCAATATTTATCACAAAAATTAATCTAACCTAAATTTGTGGTTCTATTAGTGGTCGAACTTTCTGGTCACATCGATCATGTAGTGATGGACTTCTTATTAGTGTATTTGTAGGTCCTACCTTTGGTGACGATCTTGTTTAGTTTCATCTCTATAGTTACCTTTAGTGACAAATTGATGTATTGAGTAAGAAAGCATGGTTATCTTAGCTAGCATTTAATTGATTTCTATGTATATAATAGGAAGCACCGTTTTACAATCAGTCGTAACCATTACTTAACGTTGATATATAACAGCTTTAGTACTGCTACCACCATTACGGGCTAATATAGTGGTGAAGATGAAATTTTTATCCATATCAACCAAAATCTTTATATATGATACGACACCGTATCAGCCTATTATGGTCATTGCAAGCCATTACGGGAAGAAAAAAAAAATCAAAACATGATTTTGCAAAAATGACAAAAGATCACAACTCTGATTTCTCTTACCTATGGCCGTTCTCAAAACCGTTACACAGCTACTGTCACCTTTACAGCAGCCGCCACCATTTATATATATTTATTGTAACAACAAGATTATAGCATTAGGGTCAGTTCTCCTAGTTGAGTAGTATACATATATATATGTGTGTGTGTTTTAATTAGAAGAGTTTTCGACCCGTAAGAAATCTATGAAGGGGTGTTTTATCGGTTCTTGTTCCACCTCGTCTTCGTCTCTCCTCATATTCTCTGTCAATTCACTTCTATTTGAGTCTGTGTTTACTTGTAGAAAATCGTAGAACTCCACATGATCCTTCTTCTCTGCAATGCCACAGTAAATAAGTATTAGAAGACCAGCTACAACAGCAGCAAAATTTTTATCCCAATAATTTAGAATAAGTTTAATGTCATATATTTCAATTTAAAAAATTTATATGTGACTTTAACACTTCTATATTAATCTTTTAGCCCCCCATGATAATTTAACGTATGACACCCCATTTTAAAATTCTTGTTCCGGCCCTGTAGAAAGGGTGTGTGCATGTGTATATTTTATATTTTATATATTTAAAAAACAAAAATACTTGACGGGGTAAATTCAGACTATATATCTTGCAGTAATTCTGAAAAAAGGTTGTATGTCTTTGATTTGAGGCTTTACTCAAAAACCCTTTTAGGGGGTATATAAGTTCACATCATTTAAATTTTAGTGTTAAACAAGAATATAATGCACTATTTATAATCAATTTACAAATTTCAACGAAGAAAAACTTTCAAAGTGTCGTGAATGGAAGTAAGTTCAGACTATCGAACCCAGGCAGTGTTTAAGACATATAGAAGAAAAATTGCGTACATACAACTCAGAAATATTTAAGTGAGTTTAAATAGAACAATAATGTATATCTAAATGCACTAATGAGTCTTATTGGCTTAAGTATGTTGTTTATTGACATGTTTATTTCATAAATTTATTTCTACTAGTAGCCCAACCCAGATGTACCATCCCCAATATAATCTGCAGTACTTGTAAGAAAGCATGCAAGTATATTTTCTTTTTGAAGACTATTGCAAACATTCAATTACATGTGGGGCAAACTTAGTTGCTTTTCATTATTATGAAACCATATATATATATATATATGGTTTCATAATATATATATAACATCTTTTTTTCAAGAAAGAATATTTATAACAGGAAATAAATGATTTTTGTTGACATATAGGTATCAGAAGAATGATGCAACAAATGTTTAGGTGGTTAAGAAATTCAAAAAAGTCCTTCCGATGGGCAATGAATGTAAATTCAAAACTTTGTGCAAATATTTGGTTTTTACAATTGGGATTGCAAATGAGCATGGCCTATTCAGGATGGCTCGTTTGTTTGTAAGTTTTATGCAGACTTGGCTTATTTACTTAATGAACCCTATTTTTTTTTTTTTAAGCTCGGCTCATACAATTTCAAGTGGAGTTCAAGCCTGTACATGAATATTTTGATTTTTTTGGATCTATAGGTATTATTTATTATCGATCTATTAGACATTTAAACAAACATTGTTAACTTTAATATCTTATGGAATTGTTAACTAATAATCAAGTACTAACGAATATATCAAATAATTATAATATTGTTTTAATTTTTTAACTTAATATTATAATTATAAAATGATAAAGTGGTTAAAAATGTATTACTCGATGTCAGAGGAGAAGTTATTTATTTATTTATTAGATTCAAAATGAATTATATGTATTTATGTATGTAAATTAACACCTCTAATTTGAAATATAAAAAATACAAACACGTGAATTATAGGAATCCGAGTCCTTAACGAGCTGAGTTGGAGGTTGTTCAAACACGGCTTACTTATCTAATGAGCACCTATTTTGTTATTTAGGTTCGGCTCATTTATTACATAAACAAGCCCAAGCTAAGCCTTTGATGAGCCAAGTACAAAATTATTCATGAACGACTCGATTTATTTGTATCCTTATCTTCAATATTTACCCTTCAAAGTTAACATGGGACTAGAATAGGAAAAAATGAATCAGAGTTTGTTTTAAAATAAAATTGAAATTAATGGAAAGATTTACTATAGTTTCCTTTCTTTTTGTGTAAAATTTCTTCCCTAAGTCTTTATCTTAATAATTTCATATCAAGATAAATGAAAAACAAATCCCCCAAAACAATTTCAAAGACTTGGACTAGGAAGTAAATAATCATCTTACCCTCATGCATGTTGATCACTTGGTGAAATTTTGTCTTCTCACTATAGAGGTCTTTGAAAATTGGAGAGTATGTTGACGAGTACTCAAAAGAGGGCAAGTAATTTTTCATTTCGCAATTGAAATGCGCATCTTGAATCATTGAGGAGACTTTTTCCTCACTCAATAATGTTCGAGAAGATCCTTTTTCGTGCACCCTGGACCTGTCTTTGTATCTTCGCGCCATAATGACGTGCCAATGATTTTTTACAGCATTATCAGTACGACCGGGAAAAAGCCTGGCGATGATGGACCATCGATTCCCGTGAATACGGTGAGAGGCAAGCAACCTTTCCTCCTCCTCATCCGTGAAAGGATTTCGATTTAGTCTTGGGTCCAATTGGTTAAACCATCTCAACCTACAACTCTTACCTAATTTCAATTGATACAAAACATATATTAGTAACATGACCAAAAAGTTTGTCTTTCTAGAGATCAACTTTGCAGATTATTAATATACTTGGGCTTTTGTAAATAAATAAAAGAAATTGCCATTTATGCTCTCTCTTGAATATATCTAGACTCATACCCCAAGAAAACAACAAATTCTATTAGTATCATTATTACTTTCACTTGTAACATTCGACATTTATCAATATTACTTTCACCATGTAACATTCAACATCATTTTATCCAAAAAAATTTCTCACCTCATTTCATACATTAATTTGGAATCACTAGAAAACAATTTGAATAATTCTGTTGATAATTATATATCGAGGTGGATCAAAGATTTAATTTTAGTAGGAAAAGAGTCACAGGACCAAAATTTATCACATGATATAATTTTTGAGTTCATATAAAAATAAAACTGAACATATGCAGTATCGTAAAGTTTAGGTACATAATTGTACTTTCTAACACTATCGATATTTTTTCTTTGTCTTGAAAACATGAACTTAAACTTCCAGTACTGAATATTACAGAATGGAAATAAAATTTTGATAACTCGTGCTAAATCTAAC
Organism: Embelia ribes; assembly: GCA_001753735.1. Classification (NCBI taxonomy): domain Eukaryota; kingdom Viridiplantae; phylum Streptophyta; class Magnoliopsida; order Ericales; family Primulaceae; genus Embelia; species Embelia ribes. Next base: position 21,634 of record MKEJ01057695.1, read on the forward strand.
AATTAATATATCAATGCCGTATTTCATTAATTTTTTAATAATCTATATGAGCAACTATCGATATATTATATCTTGAAATTCAAGTAAACGTTACATTCAAGATATACATGCCTTGAAATTTCTACTAAACAATTATTCAAATTTTTAGATACAAAAATCAAATGATAAGTAAAAAGAAATAATGCATTTCTTCATTAATAAATAATTGAAACTGAAAAATATAATTTTTATGTGGACTTCTCGATGAATAGTAATCTTTTTCTATATATAAAAGTGTGAATGAAGAATTAATAGTTACGTAGTAGATAAAATGTTGATGTAGCCTCTCTATTTGGTGAAAAACTACTTATGCTAGTAGATGTTCATAAAATTCACCTCTCCAAAACTAGCCGCAAACCAAAAAGGAGAGAGATAAAACAAAAAGCAATTTAGAAAAAAATTACTACTAGATGTATTTGTCATGACAAAATTGAATTATCGATGGCCCAAACATGGGGAATATAAATGCGCTATATGAGCCATCGACGATTGTCTGTCTTGTACGACTAACGATAGCATTTCTTGAAGGATCATACCCGATCTTCCTTGTAGCTTTTCTGCAATGGAATTCCAGTGGTGAGGGCCGTAATGTTCAACTAATTCTTTTAGCTTTTCATCTTCGGAAGGCCTCCAATGCCCTCTACTACACATTTCCTATCTATATATTTTTCGCTTCGAAAACTAAAATCAGGAACCCTAATGAGGGTGTGTTTGCATATATCTATGGATCTATGTTAACTATTTCCCCTCGCAACCCTAGTTTTGAATGAGGAGGCCAAAGAAGAGAGAAATGATTAAGAAAAAGGAGTTTGTTATAAGGATATATATACACATGTATATATACATACATATATAAATAGTTTTTTCCGTTAGAGGTTGGGAGGGGTTTGGAAAGACCTTCTTCAGCGATTGATGCAACGTCTAGGCTAACAAACTTACAAACTCCTTAAGGTTAAATACATATATTAAGACATACTTATGGAGAGAGAGAGAGAGAGAGAGAGAGACAGGAGAGAGAGGTTGCTTGGTGAGGTGAATTTGGTTATGCTTTCAACATCTTTCTCAGTTTCTAACCTACAACGTCTACTTATAACCCACCTAGCATGCATTTACTCTTTCTTTTTTCTTTTTTTTCCCTTTAAAATAAGTTTATATGTATATATGTGTGTGTGTGATGGAGTATATATGATGATGCATTGTACAAATTGTTGTCAAATGCGAAAAAATTTTGTTTATAGTATATTTGTTATTATAAAAAAATTCTGAACAAAATTTCTACTAATTAGTTTTGTTCATTACATGTAGAATATCCATCCACTTCTCGGTTGTGCGTGAAGGTGATGAAGTCTCACCTAATATATCAAATTATTTTTTACCAATAAATAAAAGAATATATTAAATGTTTAATTTGGATTTAAGGAATTAAAATTAAATACCATGGGTTTCATTTATCACAGAAACATTGTCTGTTTAATTTTCCACCATTTAAGATACTAATCTACAGCTAAGACTCTGTTTGTTTTACAGGAGAGTAGGAGAAAATAAATATATTTTTTAAAGGAACTAAAACATGGAATACTTTTAAGTAATATTTATAAATTTCAAGAACGAAATTTGGAAAACTTTGCGAGAATGACAAAAAGGCCTTTAAACACTTTATCTAAAATTCGTTCAGAAATCGATACCACAATATATTTTGAAATGAAGTATTATCTTTAGTGCTATATGTGTCACGTAAATGCTTTACATTTTTAAAGCAGTATTTAAAAAATATGACATTACATATTCTTCTTTTTGAATTATTTTAGTATTCCAATAAAAGTTTTAGTTAAACCAAACAATTAATTAAAAAATGGTAAAGATAATTTTTTTGTTTCCTGAAATTTTTATTTTCTGTCAAAATACGGGGATATGAAAAGATGCTGCATGGGCATGAATCCACTAGTTAAAGCAGGACTAATACTTAGTTTAAATATTTTGTGAGCTCAAGTGTCATAATTATCATATATCATAAAAAATATATAAATTAAATACTTTAAACATTCTCTAATAATTTCTAATTCTCTATCTTGAAATGGATCCTACAAGTACAACCCAAATTCCAACAACACGTAACAAAAGTCCCATGAAAGAAAGTCACCAAAGAGAAAGGTCCACACAAAATTCCTATCATATAATTCTTAGGAAAGAACCATATATACATTTAAATAATAAAGTAACCATCTCCAAACTTATTGTTCTTTTTATCTATAAATAATAGACTTAATTTCTTTTTATAATGTTCAAAAAATATTATACACTTCTATTTTTGAGTATGTAATAATTGCGAAATTAAATATATTACTATTATTGCTCTCTCATCGTTACAAAAAAGAATAATAAGACAAAATAAATGATGGACAAGTTGAATAATATGCAATTTATTATAAATTTTAATTTTTTAATTTTTTTTACTAAAATTATGTTTCAGTCTAACTGGTACGATGATTTGTGAATTTGGTTACGCAGCACCTACTTTTGGCATTTTAGGTCATTGATCAGTTTTCAGGCATAACTAACAAATTAAATAAAAGCTTGTAGGCTTCCAGTGCACGTGGAGTCAACAGACTACTTTTTGATAGGGATGTAAATCACGCCATTTTACTATGTAAATTGTTTTACAACTTAAATATTTACAAAAAAAAAAAAAAATTATTCTTTAAAGTTGTACTTATGAGATTTTCATTTTAAGTATGCACTCTATCCTGACTCGCATCCATCTATATCTATTATCAAGTAATTTATTTCAAATGTCATTCTTAAATTTGGTAATTCTTTTACCTTTTTTTTTTATTTCTTGAACTAATTTAACATCTTCAGAATTAAAAAATTTTTGCCCTTTTAATCCTGTTTTACTATAGAGGGGTCCTACCATTTTACCTAAATCTTTTATGAAAGGTCTTGCATAATTTAAAAGTCCAAGAAATGCTTGTAATTTCTTAGTTTCTTCAATTTTGTCTGAAAATTCTGAAATTAGTTTTTTAGATATATGTTCTTGTAATTTTATTTTTCCTTTTCCTATTTCAACACCTAAGTATTGAATACGTTCTTTAAAAAATTTAGCTTTCTTTTTACTAATAATTATTCCATGAATCAAAAATTTTTGCAAAACAACTTTTAAATGTTTAATATATGTTCTTGCCTATTTTTACTAAAAACAAGTATATCACCTGTATAAACAAAAGTATAATCTCTGCAATCTGAAAAATATTTTCCTTTTTTATTTGGAAAACTAATGGTACATTTTTTAAACCAAAAGGTATTACTAACCATTCATATTGTCCCAATGGACAGATGAATGTTGTCTATTCTATTGATTTTGGGTGCATTTTAATTTGCAAAAATTCACTCTTACAATCACATTTATTAAATATTTTTGCTTTTTGGATTTTATTTATCAGTTTTGTTTGATCAGGAATATCATAACTATCATCTTCTGCATTATTATTAAGTCTTTCATAATTTATCACCATCCGGTTTTTATCTTTTACTATGAAAGCTGTATATCTATGCCTAGATTCTGATTTTCTTATTATTTCTAATTTTATCATTTTCCCAATTATTAGTTGGATTTTCTCCTATGATTTATTCTTTTTCTAATTTACTTATGAATTGTTTTAACTTGTTATTTCCTGAATTTATATGGTAATATAAAGTTTATAAATTTAGAAAATTTGTTTCTATACTATTCCTATATTTTAAATTTTCTTCATCAATTTTAGTTCCTGCTATTATTTTAGAAAAATTTAATTGTCTTTTGCATGTTTTTTTTTTGTTACATGAGCATGCTTCTTCTTCTTTGGAATCGATATCATCTAGTTTTTTTTCTATCAATTTTCTTAAAGCTTGATTCTTTTTTAACTGATCCAACTGAGCTATTCTTTTGAGGTCTCGAGTCTCACCATGCTTCACTCAACATGCTTCACTGGCAACTCTGATGCAGGAGATACAAGAGACAAATGAGGAGCTTGGAATATAATACTATTTCGTGGAAGGGTAATCCATGTATATCATGTATCAATAAACGTAAGCCAATATTTTCAATAGACTTCGTTTTGGGCAACTGATGTGTTCAAAATCAGAGTCCAAACAAACCAGAAAGCAGAGTTGTTTTTATATGCAACCTTCAAGTGAAGCTTATTCATTAACCACCCTCCTCCTCCAGAGATGTGCCGCCACCGCCACCCTCAGAAAAGCCCGCCAACTCCACGCCCTCCTCCTAACCGCCGTGCCCACCTCCCTCCGAACACCCTATCTAGACAACAATGTCATCTCCATGTACGCCCGTTCCGGGTCCCTACGCGACTCACGTCACGTGTTCGACAAAATGCCCCAAAGAAACATTTACTCCTTCAATGCCGTCATTTCCGCCCATTCTAGAACTACCCGCGATGCGATCACGGCTTTTGATCTCGTCCGTAGGCTAGAAACCGAAGGGTTTAGGAAAATCGGATCCACGTTCACTAGCCTTGTACAAGCAGCTTCCTTGCTTGTAGATATTGTTTTGGGTGCTATGCTGCATGCCCAAGTGATAAAGTTTGGCTTTTTAGGGGATACCCTTGTCGAAACAGCGTTGTTGAGTATGTATTCAAATTGCAGGGACTTGGATTCTGCAAAAATGATTTTTAGCTCTATGGTTGGCAAGGATGCAATGGCTTGGAATTCGATGATAATTGGGCATGTGAAGAATGATAAGATATTGGTTGGACTTTCTGTATATAGGAGCATGGTGAGGAGTGGTGTTGCACCTACAAATTATACATATTCGAAGGTACTAAATGCTTGTGGGCGACTAAAAGATGTCGGCTTTGGGAAAATCGTCCATGCCCAAGTGATTGTATCAGGTACAATAATTGACCTGCCTTTATATAATTCACTACTAGATATGTATTGCAATTTTGAGGATGTTCATACAGCTTCTGAGGTCTTTAAAAAAATTGAGGGATCCGATCTAGTTTCGTGGAATACAATTATATCCGGATTTTCGGACTCTGGGCTCGGCAACGAGGCCATGAATTTGTTTGTCCAACTTCAAAAGATGTCATCAGTTAGCCCAGATGATTTTACATATGTAGCTATTTTATCTGCAACGAGAGAATTTATAGCTTCGGATTATGGAAAACCATTGCATGCCCAAGTTATTAAGTCGGGACATGAGAAGAGTTCATATATAGCTAGCACGCTGATTTCTATGTACTTTAACAATAGTGAAAGTGATTCTGCTCAAAAGGTCTTTGAATCAACTTCCCATAAGGATGTTGTTCTCTGGACAGAGATGATCACGGGCCACTGTAGAATGGCGAATGGTGAGAACTCTATTAAACTCTTCTATGGAATGTTAAAAGATGGACAAAAAGTTGATAGTTTCTCTCTTAGTATTGTCTTGAGCGCTTGTGCAGACCTGGCTATCTTACAACAAGGTGAAATGTTCCATTCCCATGCTTTGAGAACAGGTTATATTTTTGAAATGCCAGTTACCGGGAGTTTAATAGATATGTATGCAAAAAATGGGGAACTTAAAGCAGCAGAATTGATTGTTTATCAAACCGAATTTCCTGATTTGAAGTGTTGGAATGCATTGCTCAGAGGCTACGGTCACCATGGAAAAGCAGAAGAGGCAATTAAGATATTCAAAGTAATTTTGGACAATGGTCTCAGCCCTGACCAAGTAACATTTATTTGTCTTCTTGCTGCTTGTGGACACTCTGGCTTGGTAGAGAAAGGAAAATATTTTTGGAATTATATGATGGAAAATGGTATAAAACCTGGGCCTAAGCACTTCTCGTGTATGGTTGGTTTGTTAAGTCGAGCAGGACTACTGGACGAAACTGAACAAATGATTTTAGCATCACCTTATAAGGTTGATAATTTCGACCTATGGAGAACTTTATTAAGCTCGTGTGTCGCTAACAAAAATTTTGAAATAGGGATTAGAGCTGCTGAGCAAGTTTTAAGCACTGATGAAAATGACAGTGGAACACTAATATTGCTTAGTAATTTTTATGCAGCTATTGGCAAATGGGATTTAGTGGTGAAAATGAGGAGAAAGATGAGGGATTTAGTGATGGAGAAGGACCCTGGTTTAAGCTGGATTGAAGTTTCAAACAGCATTCACGTTTTCTCTTCAGGAGATGCATCACATCCTCAGATTGATAAATTACAAGATGTATTGTGTACACTACTAGGAAAACTAAAGAGAACAGAAGCAAATGAAAATCATTTTGGGATCGTCTAACTGTCGATACAAAGTTGCCCAACAGCGCCCATCCCCCCAGTCTTTTTGTTTTTTTGTTTTTTTTAAACAATTTTGAGTTTCAATGGCATATTATGGTAAGTTATTGGTGATAACAACTTAACAGCTTTAGAACGAAGTTGGCAAAGCGTGTCCGGGTCAACAAATAGACAATAAAGAACTAGAAAATGAAGCAGAACTTTAAATCTACAATAAAGAACTAGAAAATGAAGTAGAACTTAAAATCTTTCATAAAAGATCTTTGCTCTAATCAATTGCTAGTTGTTGTAATTTACAATGAGAGGAATCACCAAAGAAAAAAAAATGCGGGTTAACAAAAAGTGTTACATTGATATGGATATGGGCAGATTATCTCTTCAACAAATAATCGTACATGAGCATTTTAAAGTGCTTGTCTCTTCTAAGTCTGGTTTCAGCTACACATCATCGAACAAGATGTGTTGCTGCAAAGCCCAAAAAAAGAAAAAGAAAAGAAACAAGCCGCATATAATCTGTCGGGAGGGAAAACTGCAGGTAATTCGAGCAAATTGATTTCATTTCTGATGCTGAGAATCGATTAAGCATGTAAAATGACACTCCGGGTTTCTGCCTTCGGAAAATGGCTATGGGCGTCGACCAGGGCGACTTTTAGCTCTTGCTTTCTGCAAAACACAGGAGCAATATTGAGATGACTTGACAAAAAAATAAGAAAAGGGAGCAAAATAGTCACGATTGTGCCAAAACTTGGACAATGAATTAAAAGTTAGAAAGGCAACAATGCTAAAATTGAAACAATAATTTTTTGGGTCTAAGCAGTTTCAGTAGATAAACCATTATCTTTGAGAATGAAATACTTATAAAATAGAAATGATTTCTGTTCATGGAACTTCAACACAGTCGAGAATTTGGTACCAAGAAATAAAAAAATTAGGAAGAAAAGAATCGTATTGTTAGTGAGATAAGATAACTTACAGATACAGTTCCAAAGCTTGCACCAAAGCTAGCTCCTGAACCTGCCGCTGCACCTACGGCAATATAAGAAGCTCAGTCAGACCATAAAGAATCAAATAAATGTCAAATATAGGGTAGAAAATACCAATAATTGAAACCAGATAAATAAGGTTGTCACTGATGTCTATGCAACTCCTACATCGGACTAATAGTTCTGTGCTCATACAGAGAACAACATTAACATGCAAATACTTCATAACTAGATTGTTAATGCAAATTCCAAAGAGGTATAATCTTCTACATTTTTTTACTTTTACGCAAAACACGACTGGCCAAGTTATTTGGTACGTATTACTATTAGGCAACTTTCCGGGTCCAAACAAAAGTCACAAAAGCTTAAAAGTGAAGGTGTTTTGCACAACAGCTTACAGCAGCAAATAAGTAGCTCCTCCTCAACTCTTGAATGTCTTCCACAAAGAAGTGATAACCCAATGATTCCTTGTTTAGTTCATATATGCATGTAACAGCTATTAATCAAACTACTTCAACAGATGTTAATGCACACAAACCTGTAGCAAATGGTGTTGAAAATGAAGCAGAAGCGGTCGAACCAAACAGAGAAGCACCAGTTCCAAATGAGGGAGTTGAAGCACCAATGGCAGGCATCTGGGGTGAAGTTCCAAATAAGGAGGATGTTTGAGCAGGTGCTACTGGAGTCGAAAATAGAGAAGATGATGGCACAGCAACAGATGGAGTAGAGAACAGAGAAGATGATGAAGCGGCGATAGATGGAGTAGAAAATAGAGAAGATGATGATGCAGCAATAGATGGAGTGCTGAAGAGCGAGGACCCACTTCCAACTGAAGCTGCTGGTAGGGCCATAGGTGGAGACTTCGATGCAACAGGAGTTGCTGAGGAGGCAAACAGGCCAGCAACTTGGGCAGATGGTTGCTGAACTGCAGGTAAATGCAAGGTTGGATGTACACGTTTAGCAGCCGCTTCTTGTTTGGCTGTTTCCCTCCGATCTGCCTCAAGGAAAGGATCGTTCCCTTCCCCCCGACGGCGCTGGTCTGCCAGATATGCTGTTTTCATTGACTCTATATACTGATGTATACTCTCGACCTACAGTAATATGAGCAAAAGAAGTTAACAAGTGATTATGTTAACCATATAAGTCAGCCAATCCATGTGCTCACGGGAAGCAACTATAGTCATATTTTCATATAAAGCATCATGATTTCAAGAAAAAATGAGGGCACATCAATGTGCCCTTCCTTACATTAGATAGGCACAAGCATAGAAAAGAATTTTCAAATAAATTGTAACTCGTCCTATATATATATCATCATCATTATCATCTTTATCATTCAAGCCTTAAAATCTCATTATTGCGGGGTCAGGAGAGTCTGATGTACACAGCTTTACTATAACATATAGAAATTCAAATTAGGGCTTTAAATACCAATAATATCAAATTTATATACGTAGCTTTTCCCCAATTTTCAGAGACGATGTTTCCAAAGGACAAACCTGCGACCCACAAGTCGCAAAGGAGTGCATGACCCTAACCTATAGAAATTCAAATTAGAGCTTTAAACGCCAACAATATCAATTTCAGGAAAAAGCTGAACATCGAGCAACTGGGATAATCAGATGTCATGCAAATAACAAATCATCTCCATATAAGTAGTAACTCATCATGTGAAAATAAAAAAAATTAATTTCTAGTCTATTAGTATCTCAACCACAAAGCCTAGCAGAAACAGTTTGGAACTATTTCCCCAACATAACCAATACAACAATCCGCTTTAGTAGAACATCAAATTCTCACAGTGAAAACTGCTTCTGCAATTAATAATCAAGCACAACTTGAAAAGATACTATAAGTTCCCATTTTGTATCTGCTAACCTTCCAGGTGCTCTTCAATACTCTTTCAAATATACATAGTATATCAGACCAATTTTGGAAGGAAAAGAGGCAACACTTAAAAGGAAAGTAACACCAAACTCTTAGATCAAAAGAACTATTAAAAGACAAGAACATCCTAATAAGAACATAATTATTAATTCACCTTTGCAGCCACATGAACAAAGAAGTCATGCACATTTGACATGACCTTGGGGAGAGACTCCAACAACGAGGAGCTAGAATTCAACAAGTGCCTGTTGGAATCTACAAGTAACAACTGCTCTAACTCTTCAATCCATTGGCGACACTCACTAAGATCCTTTTCAAATCTGGCAACAGTTTGCTGAAAAAATGGAGATGGTTTCTTTGGGATCCCATTATAAAAATCATAAACCGGCACAATTGCGGCCGGAGTTGGCTGAGTACTAGCCCCCTGAGCTGGTGTTGTGGCATTTGGAACAGAAGCCATCTTCGGATGAACAAACCTTGGGCGTAACATCATAAATGAGCGTACAGCAACCTCTGTATTACGTAACATATCTTTCACGACAGTCATAAGTTCTTGCATAACAGCTTTTTGCCGCTCCATGGCTGTACTGACCCCACCAAGTTCCTGACGTGATAACAAACAGACTCTTATAATCAACACATCAAGTTAGACACTTTCAGCAATAAACTTTCATAAAATCTGAAGGAAAGACTCAATGCCTGAGGATGGGAGATATAACAAGTTGAAAGCATATATGATATACACAGAAATCATCATCAATTGGCTACAGTTGGTTAGAAAGGAACGTATTATGCAAGTATCAATCATTAACAACAAAATCACCGAAGGGAATGAGTTCATGCACTGTTTAATCACTTCTTACTTCTTAGTACCCCACTAATTGCTCATTAGCAAGGATAACAGTTGAGCATATCTCACAAGCATTCGGTAGACTATGGTAAAAGCATGGCAAAATAATCACCCCTATACAGGGTTGGACTCAGACTGTGGTCTCTCACTTATGAGCCAAGCTCTTATCATGTAGGTAAATGCACTTAATCAATCAGGGTTACATGATTAGGCCGCTTATTTATTCTTGACTCAATCATTCGGTTGTACAACTACATGTCCCATCTTTGTTAAATTCTAGAAAATTAGAATATTATGGACAACCCAGTGTACAAAACTTCCGCATTGCAAGGTCTAGGAAGGTCTGATGTACGCAACCTTACCCCTATTTCCAGATAGGTTATTTTCAGTAGGACGAATCCGTGACGCACAAGTCGCAATAGAGGTATGCATAGCCCTAACTTATAGAAATTCAAGTTAGGGCCTTAAATACCACCAACATCAATTTTAGGAGAGACTAAACATGGAGCAACTATGATAATAAGACGTCATGTAAACATCAAACCATCTCCATTAATTCTCAAAAATTAGAATATCTTTTTCCCAAATGGTAGTACGATTGCAATAAAGTATGCAATTGTCTTTCTTATTTGAGATGAAATTAACCTACTCTGAAGTTATTCAATGCCCCAAAACAAAAAAACTGAAAAGAAATGTGTTCCATAAGGGGTAAGGAGGTTGCTACAATAATATAACTATTATTAAGAAAATAATATGAATTCAACAAACGTCAAAATCAGCCACATAGTAATCAGATAAAGAGTAGGTACCTGGATAATGTGGCTGGCATCGGGCTCAAACCCATCATTGGCAACCGAAGAATCATAAAGCCTGCTACACTGATCCAGCTGCTGACTCTCGCCCCTGTACTCCAGTACCTTCTCCCTACACAAAAAACCATCACTTTGAAAAGCATGCTGCGGTGTTTGGTAAACAAAAAGCAGCTGCTTCTCAACAGTTTCTCATGCGTTTCTTTGATTTTAATTACAAAATCACTCTCGATAATAGTTAGCATATGCATAATCTTGTCTTTCCAATAAAAGGAATCGCTTGATCAATTATTCATTTATTTATTAAAAATGCAACTTCTGAAATTTATTTATTCCTACCAACAATAGTTGACACCTGCTTTCAGAAGCATCCTCACTTCCGACAAGCAGATTCTAGAAATTGACAATTTTTACCAATGAAGCTCAAAAGGGTATGCCTACTAAAACCCCCTAAACCACTCCTCTAAACTTCAATCCCAGAACAGAACTTAAATCACAATATACAAAAACCCCGATCGTGTTGGCAAATGGGGAACATACTCTACTGGTAGAAGGACAATCAGAAAGTAGGGTGGAGTTCAACAAAGCCTAAAAGGGTATGACTAATACTAATGGTTTAGATACAAACAAATGTGTTAGTCTAAAAGCTCCCAAATCACACTCCTTTCGAACTGCAACCTCAGATTGAACTTAAATCATCTTATATACAAAATCCAAACATGTAAGAAAGGGGAACAAACTCGATTTGGAGTAGGACTTTCTAACAGTCAGATTGGAATTGGTTTAGCCTAAAAGGGTATGCCTTAAACTAATGGTTTAGCCCCATTATCAACCAAAACCTTCCCAATCACACTCCTTTGAACTTCAAACCTAGAATTGAACTTAAATCACCTTATATACAAAACCTGGATGTGTAATCTAATGGGGACACACTCAATATGGAGTAGCACTTTCTAAGAGTCTGATTGGAGATCAGTAATCCTAAAAGAGTATACCAAAAACTAATGGTTTAGTCACATCGTCAACTAAAAGCCTCTGGATCGCACTTGAACTTCAATCCTGCAATTGAACTTAAATTACGTTATGGATTTGATTGGCTGCAACTTTTAAGCAAAAAATCTAACTTTTTCCGATGTACAAAAAGTCGGATGCATCCACCCTAAACTTCTAGCTTTTCCAGGCTAAAATAGCAAAAAGTGCAGCTTTAAAGACTGAACATCCAAATGCATTCTAGATTTAAGCAAAAGAATAGAAAAGCTTGAGCTCAAAAGCTAGACTCAATTTGGATGCCCAGCTTGTAAATTGAATTTATTCGCTATTTAGGCCTAAACAAATTGGAAAATCTAAGTTTGATACATTCAGCTTTTTCTCTTAAAAGAAAAGCTAACTTTGAGGTTAAAAGCTACAACCAAACAAATATACACAAAATCCGAATGTGTAAGCGGAACGTACTCAATTTGGTGTAGGACTTTCTGGGAGTCGGGGTGGAGATCGGCCCACTTGGTGCCGTAAGTCGCCGGAGCTTTATCGTTGGTGAATAGATACAACTGCCGCTGCTGCTGTTGTTGATTTTGAAATTGAGGCTGTTGTTGTTGTTGTTGTTGTTGTTGAAATAGGGGCTGTTGTTGTTGTTGTTGTTGTTGAAATAGGGGCTGTTGTTGTTGTTGCTGTTGCTGCTGGGGAGTGAATAAAGAGGGTGTTTGGTTGAACGGAGACTGCTGCTGAAATGGGGATTGCTGCTGGGGTTGTTGCTGTGGAGTGAAGGAGAACGCCATTCGAGACGAACCTCCCTCTCTCTCTCTCTCTATATATATATATATATATCTCGCTCTGGGTAGAACTTCTCTGGGTTTAAACCCTAGAAGAGAGAGAGAGAGAGAGAGAGAGAGAGTGGCTGGAAAAAAAGACCGCTCTTTTCTTTCTTTCTTTCTTCTTGACTTATTTCCTTGGTTCTTTAAGTTTATTACACTTTGACCCATACGATTTTCATAAAATTATGTTTTGCCCCAATTTTAAAGTGTTTGATATGTAAGACGAGGTAATAGTTTTCTTGCACCACAAATGTTTGAATTCTTATGCAAGGGGGAGTTTATACTCGTGATACAATTGTAACCACACGAGATTTATGGTCTAAATAAATAAGACAGAAAATTTGAGAAAACAAGATAAGTTTTATTAATTTGAATTTGACGAAGTACAATCCTCTGAAAATTTATATTCTCAAGAAATTTAATCCTTTGATTATATTCCTCAAACACTTGATCTGCGACTTTAGTAGCTTGTTGCGGATCAAACAGGGATCAAACACTTGATCTAGCTTGAACAGTTGATTCAAGGGCTTTGGAGCTTGATATTGAATCTGCTTTGTTGTTCTTTGTGTTATTGCTCAAATTCTTGATCTGCGGCTTCGAGAGCTTGTTGCGGATCTAGCTGGATTTGTTGAAGAACTCCTAATTCAAGGACTTAAGCAGCTTAATCTCGAATCTGGTTGATATTTTTCGCGTTCTTAAAGAAATGATGAACTTCGACCTTGTGTTCTTCAAATCTTTGAAGTGTTTGAGCTTTTCCGTTATTCGC
>MKEJ01057696.1:0-18854 GCA_001753735.1 Embelia ribes
GAGAAATAAATGTGATAATTGGTGGATCTATTGTTAAGGAAGCAGTCAAATAAAATTGTTGGCCACTATTGTTCCTATGCTGATTTTATGGGAGATTTGGATATTCAAAAATGAGAGAAGATATCAATTAACTCAGTTTAACAAAGCTTCTATTATTCAGAAGGTACATCATTGGTTGATGGGTTTGAATGCTTTGATAAAGCCATTGTCTATTCCAAGTCATTACGATATGATTTATTTAAGAAATCTAGGCCTGCATAAAGTGATGGTTCAAGAGAAAAAGCCAGTGTTAGTCTATTGTCTGGCAATGGTTTGGTTTAAAATTAAATATGGATGGTGCTTCAAAACATAATTCTGGAGCGGCTGGCCGTGGAGGTGTGTTTAGAGGCAACTCACGAACTGTTCTTTTAACTTTTACAGAGTTTTTGAACCAAGGGACGAATAATTTTGCTGAGCTATCAGCTCTATACAATGGATTGTTGATTGCTTATCAAAAAGATATTTGATCTATAGATATAGAAACTGACTCTATGTTGCTAGTTCAATAGTTTCTCAAGGAAACTGATCCTCCTTGGCCTTTACGGTCGCTTTGAAAGAAGATTGTTGAGTTTACTGAGGTTATGGATATAAAATTGTGCCACATTTACTGAGACGGAAACTCAGTTGCAGATGTTTTGGCAAATAAAGGCGCTCAAGGGTTCACAGAGCTATATCACAAATGTATTAAAGAGATGCCTTTGGAGGCTCAAAACAAATGTTGTTTGGATATTATGGGGATTCCCTAATGGGGTTTTAAATAGTTTTATTTTGGTCTTATTTCTGCTCTGTAGTTTTATATTGCTGAGATTTTAGTAGATTCTTTTGTAATGTTCTAGAGGTCTTCTCTAGTTTTGGTAGGAATAAATTTTTTATTTTCTTTTGTTAAAATAAAAAAGAAATAAAATTCTTAATGATGTATAACTTAGGCAATATCGTATTATTAACTTCGGCGTGTTGCGTCCAGCTCCAATTAGTGTCAAACTTGGTTTCAAATTTATTATCTGGATTAAACTAGATTCAAATTATGGGGGAAAAAAAAAAGTGTTAGTTGATACATTTTGCCAATCTTACAATCCAAGCAAATTCATAATTAAATGAATTTAACATAGCCGATCATGATCACTGAATCTAGAAATATGAAGGGGTAAATATATTTGGTAACCTTGTCTGCGTCGAACTTAGTTCAAAAGCTTGAGGACGAGAGACTGGACAGACATCTCGACAACCGTAAGAAATTGGAGTGATAAATCATCAAATAACTTAAAATAGCCAACAGAGACGAGAAAGATGCGAACAAATATAGGCGGTTCGTTTAAATGCAATATTGTTAGAGAGTTGCCGTGAAATGTTACAAATTTTTACTAGTCACAATGCAATTATTAAAAACAAAAAAATTATTGATAAATGATATTACATGGTAACAAATTCTGCCCTTGTTGTTTTCCATATATTGGTTTCGTTGTTGTTTTCCATATATTGGTTTCGTTATTGAGGATGACAACCACTCGAACTTATCATTTTTTATTTCATAAGCAGCATCCCTATGCTCAAAAAAGGAAAAAAAATGGAATTTTTAGAGATGCTTGCCTAAAAAGACAATGAAAATCAATTTCATGCATGGTAAGAGAAAAATACTCGACCTGGTCATAGTGGTTCAACCTGTGCCACTCGCATAACACATTTAAGAGAGCTTCTTACCTAAGTGGTTCAGGTTCAATATTTACATATATAGTGCATCAACATATAATTCGATATTTTATGTGACGAATTATTTACATATATGGTGCATCAACATATAATTCAACTCTAATAGTGATTTCTTTTTTCTTTCTTTCTATTGATTACAAATTAACATTTCGCCATCTGACTTTGCTATGTTTTTTGGGTAAATTTTCCAAATCATTTCATTTTATGTAACTGCAGAAATCAAAACTAGTCATATTGCGTGGAAAATTGTGGCACAAATTAACGTAACAGCTCGCCGTATCAAGTGGCATACTATTCATAATATTGCAAAAATATTATCTCCATTCATCATTTCATGTATCAAATTATATTAAAGTGTACCATATAGATCAATTTCGTAATTATAGGGCTCACCTGCGCCATATCCATAAAAAAGAAAAAAAAACTCCATGTAAGATATATTAAAATAATACAAAAATATCTACAATACAAAATTCAAGACTCCATAATATATAAATAACAAATTTGCAATATCAATTGTAGCAACTCAAGGTGAAACAATAGAAAACAATTTGGATAGGAGGATTGCTGGAGCTGGTTGCCATGGAGCAATCCAAAGCACTTATACAACACAAATAACCCGCAATAGATACCTAATTTTGTAAGGGATACAAGATACAGATACGCTCTTTAGCAGGAATATAGGACAGTTCTTGTTCGGTGCATCCGAATTGCTAATTTTTAAATTAACGGCCGAAATTAAATATATTAGACTAAAAATATTTAAGAAAAAAAATATTTATCTCAACCGTTAATTCAAAAATTAACTGTCGTAGGAGTTGCCCACTCTATATTGCAGATTGAATAGTAATTAAGGTTATGGTTAGAAGCAAAACCGAGTGCAATAACGAATTAAGTGGACCTCAAAGTTTGACTAATCGCTCCCTAATTACGGGTAAACTTGACATAAAAAAAATTATATCTGAATATTTTTTTATTTTATTTTCAACTACCCATCTGCAAATACGTCGTCCGCACTCTCCATCTCTCTCACTCCACTCTCTCTCTCTCTCCCTCTCTCTCTGTAGATTCCCCTCCCTTCCACAAATCTAGCAGTAGCATTGCAATGGTGTAGCTTTAGATACACACAGAGAGAAACAAATTCTCAAGTTAAATAATTGATTGAGACTCGATTCGTTAATTAACGAGCTCGAGCTCGAGTTCGAGCTTGAGTCATCACTCGTTTTGAGCTTGAACTCAATTATATAGGGGGAATGATGCTCAAGTACCTTGCCTTTTTTATTTTCCTCTACCTAGCTCTGCGCCCTTCGTATTCTCGGCGTGGTTAGCTCCTCTCACTCCTCTCTCTCTCTCTCCATATATATATATATGTATATATGCATGTATCTACCCGTATGAGTGTTCAATTGAGGTTATGAATATGCTTGATGGATGAGTTAGGGTTTGGGAGAGTGAAGTTTACACTTGTAATCTGCCTGATTTTAGTTAATTAGTGGATATATTGATTACGCGTAAGTATTGTAGTGGTTTTTGTATCATTTAATGCTTTAATTAAGCTTTAATTGTAGTTAATTAGCTCTCAATTTGGGTAATTAATGATGAGCTAGAACGGAGTGTGTTGTCCTGCTACTTGTTATAGTGAATAGAGCTTAATTTGGAGCTAGATTTTGGATTTATTTGGTTGTTATTATAAGCAAATAAGCTAATTTTTTTTTTTTTTAGTTTGAGAAAAATGATCAGCTTCAAGCTTCTAGCTTATTCAAACCAAAATAGAAATAAGTATGGATTAAAAGATGCGGAGTTATCCAGCTTGTAAGAAAAAAAAATTGAGCTTAAAAGTTGTAACCAAACAAACCCAAAATGATTAATGCGGTCAAGAGAAATTACGGAAAGTAAAATCAAACTTAAATTTGAACTATGAACAACTATTTGTGTTGTTACATTTTAAGTTCTACTTTTGATCATGATAAGCATGTAAAAGGAATATGATTACTGAAAGTATCTTCATTTCTATAATGAGTAATTATCTAAAAGGAAAATTTAAGATTTTAGAGCATTCCCACCAATCGTTTTGATTTAATTATTAACATGCTTTTAAGAAACTTACTTCTCTTATATAAATCGATAATCTAAAAAAAGGCACACACCAGTCTTTCTTTACAACTTATTAAAATATCAACATAATTATTTATCATATTGGAAATGTCTAATTATAATTTTCGTGGAAGAAACTAAACATTTCATTGGAAAATGTGTGAATAAAAAATTTCCCCTCCTGGAACTCTATTATTGCATTTCTCGGGAATTTCTACAAATAGAGTTGTGAAACCTTTCAGGTATCAATTTTAAATTTGAGAAATTAAATAAGCTCACGGATTTATATGATGACTAATGCACAAAGATGATAGTATTACTTGTATGTGAATCTGTGAACAATTATCCAATTTGCTTGAAGTGTTTCTTACCATGTTCCTTTGTTACTTAGAAAACGCAAAACAAATTTAAAATGGACGCCTACTTTTGCCAATTCTTGTAAGGGTTTTGTTTTCTTGTGTAATCTTCATCACAATTTGTAAGCTCTTTCTCTAATGATGCAGCTATATAAATGTCAATTTTCCCTTTGTAATCATAAGCAATTATGTATTCAATAGCTACAGCTTCTCTAATGATACAGCAATATAATTTTCCCTTTGTAATCATAAGCAATTATGTATTCATCGCTACAGCTTTGCACCCGACACATTGTCGCTCAATACCCTATATTTGATACATACCCATTGCTGTTCTGAAACTACCTTCTCATTTTAGAAATCTCTCGTTCTATCTTTCATTATTTTCCACTAATGCCAGTTTCCCCTTTAAAGTCACTAAAGTTTCCTTTTGGAAAATTGTTCATTACAAGGACATTAAAGTAAGTAGTAATCATATTTCCTTTTGTGCATATATTATGTAATTATGGTGAAGACTATTACTTAAAATCTAACTAAAGCAAATAGAAAGCAATGATAATTGGTGAGTTGAACCAATTGCAGGAAGGGGGCTCAGTAAGGGGTAAGAAAATCCGGACTCTCATCAGGGTTAAAAGCTTTAGCTTTAGTGTATTCATTTTATTTAATCGGCTTCCAATTTCCAATTCCCTTGTCCTGAAAATTACTCCTCTCACCAATTTCTCTTCAGTAAGAGGCATGGGAAAGGAAATGCAATTTATTTTCATGAATATTTTTCTGTCACAAATCCTTGTTCCAAGCACATCATCAGTGTCTTGTGCTTGTACTCATGATAAACAACTCCTATGTTATAGGATAAGCCTGGGAAAACATGTTGAAGAATTTAGTGGAAATTTTGAACTTTTATAACCTTTTTCCCTTTGTAGTTTTCTCCATCAAATAGGAAGAAATCCTAATGGAAAATAAATTCTTAATTTCTGTATGGCTTAGCAAATGTCAATTAATTCCAAATTCATTGATAAATATGGCTATGGCTATTAATATTTGGAAGGTTGAGTATAAGGGCCTTTCAGCTTATTATTAGCAAATCCTATCAAATCATATTAACTTTGTCTTTCCTGAAAGTTAATAAATGACTAACTTAGAAGTTTTTATTTTGCTAAATGCAGTACACAGTAGCTTAATTTTGAAAAGAGTTGATAGGTGCATTTCTATTATGTTATGTGGAGGTTCAGAAATGGGAACCTTATTTTGTAAAAAGATTTATTTAATCATTTCAATAAACACAGCATGCATTTGTGATAATTGTTAATTAGAGCAAGGAACTAGATTGAATCATCTGATTTGATATTAGTAATGTGTGCTAAAAATTGAGGATACCACCGTTGTATCAAATATGTTGATTTTGTTTATTTTATTCATATTGACCTTTTTCATCTCAAAATAAATGCAGGACCGTATACAATGCGCATAAGCTGTGGAGCTTGGAAGGATGTCCACACGCCACCTACAAATACATTATGGCATAAAGATTTTGCATATACCGGAGGTATACCTGCGAATGCAACACGCCCAAGTTTTATCACTCCTCCTCTCGAGACGCTTCGCTATTTCCCCCTCTCCGAAGGACCAGAAAATTGCTACAACATTGCTAGAGTACCAAAAGGGCACTATTCAGTTAGGGTATTTCTTGGCTTAGTAGCAGAACCTAATTTTGACAATGAACCATTATTCGATATTTCCATTGAAGGGACTATGGTATATTCTCTGCAATCAGGTTGGAGTGGTCATGATGATGAACAGGCATTTATTGAAGCAGTCGTTTTTCTTATTGATGGCACAGCTTCTATATGTTTCCACAGCACTGGACACGGAGATCCAGCTATTCTTTCAATCGAAATTCTTCAAGTTGATGACAGGGCTTATTATTTTGGCCCACATTTTGGTCAAGAGACTATCCTCAGAACGGATAAAAGGTTGAGTTGTGGAGCTGAGAAACCAAAATTCGATGTGGACTATAGTGGGGACCCCTGGGGTGGAGATAGATTCTGGAACCCGATAACCACTTTCGATCAAGGCTCTGATAGTACTATCACCACGACAAACACTATCAAACAGACCTCAAAATCACCAAATTTCTACCCTGAAGCTCTCTATCAAACCGCTCTTGTTGGCACTGATAGTCAGCCACATTTGTCATTTGAGATAGCTGTCGATTCTAATAGAAATTATTCGATTTGGTTGCACTTTGCAGAGATTGATTCTTCCATCACCGGCGCAGCTCAAAGGGTGTTTAACATCCTAATGAATGGAGATGTTGCTTTTCAAGACATTGATATTGTCAATTTGAGTGGGGATACGTATACTGCAGTTGTGCTAAACAAGACAGTTGCTGTGAATGGAAGAACTCTGGCAATAACCATAAGTCCGATAAAAGGTCTTGCGATACTTAATGCTGTCGAGATCTTTGAAGTAGTTGTTTCTGAATCTAAAACAATGCGAGATGAAGGTAAGAGTACTGCATCATTTACTTGTTCTACTCTTGATAATTTATTTATTTCCCTTGGGCTTTGCATGTTGGTGAAATCTCAAGCATCAAATAGACAAACCATTTACAGATTGAGCATTGTGTTTGACTGTTTGTAATGGAGGCTTCAACATCTCATTAAGTAACATGAAGCTAATGTAATGACTTTTTCAAGGTTTATCGAGAGTTGCTGATAGTTAAACTATGGATGTAAAACAAGATTTAAAATAGAACCTTTGGATTTTCATCTCTTGATGATGAATGTTATCAGTAAAAACATTGCGCGCAAGTTTCAGTCGTCGTTTAAATCAACAATTTTGGACTGTCTACGGGCTATAGTTGTTAAAAGAATGTTGTTCCAAAGAATTGGCTCTGTTCTCAGGCAAGAGTGAACAGTGACCCACAGATGGATAATATTGGTTCTGTTTCTTTGCTTACATACTCTTCGTTTTCCCAGCCTATATCTTATGTGGCTGTTGTTCAAAAGAATGTGACAGGTTAGGTTTTAGACTATGGAATCAATTTAAGAAAACATCTTTATCTTATTCTAGTTAGGGCTTTGCAAGCATTGAAGAGTGCCTTGGGGCTTCCTCTTCGTCTTGGGTGGAACGGTGATCCATGTGTTCCACAGCAACATCCATGGAGTGGAGTTGATTGCCAGTTGGACAAAGCTAGCAGCAAATGGGTCATTGATGGCATGTTAGTTCTATTCCAGTTTTTCTCTTGGGTGATCTTTCACTTATCTTTAGTTTTTAAAGATTTTCCTTTTCGTGAGTGCCTACAATGTCCTTCCATTTTAACATGTATGTTTTATTTTCTTTTCCATGTAATATCTGCATGGCCAGTGACCTTGACAATCAAGGTCTTCGAGGATTCTTGCCAAAGGAGGTATCAAAATTGCATCATCTGCAGAACCTGTAAGTGTGGGCTATAGGTATCCGGGTTATCACAAAATCTACCACATCTATCCTATATCATTGGACTTGGTTGTAAAAGATTATATATCTTTGAGTTACTATTATGTCACCAATGGTAACTTCATTTAACTTTGTAAAGTGATACTGTAACTTCTAATCCAGAAACAATTTTTTATTGTACTCTTGTATTGTTAGAATTGATTTAGATTTGATGTTATGGATTTAGATTTTTAGAATAATATTATATTTCCTAGCTATAAATTATATTTGTTTTGATTGAATAATACCATATAAATTTGATTTGATATTACTTTGACTTATTATGTAATACTTGTCAAGTCTATATATAGCTTGTCTCTCTATTCTTTATTTCATAACATTAAAAAAAAAATCTATTATTTATTAAATTTGACAGCATCAATGTAGATTTATGGGGTTCGGGAATAGTAGATAGGATAATCATACTTAATTACAGAGTTATTTTATAGGATTCATTTCACTATTGAGTCATTAGGTGGAAACGAGGGTGAGAATATAATTTTGAAGGTAATATGAAATTTATAGGAGTTACGATTGTGAAATTAATATTTTAGAAACAAACTAAGACTAATCTGATGGGCTATAACTCATTTTGCTTAATGACGAGTTCTGGGTTTGATTTCGCTTCGTCATATGTTGTAATAATTCAACAAACAAAAAAAATTGTAGAAACATATAAAAAAAAAAAAAAAACATTTTTGTTTGATATTAACAATTAATATGGTCCTAGATGGTAGGAAATGAAGAGAAAAAAAGTAAAAGTTGCCAACTGTGCTATTCATAGAAATTATCAAGTTGGGCCTATGTTCCATTAATATACGAGACACGTTTGCATCGTTAGTGTTCTTTTATTTTTTGTTTTGTGTGTGCGCGCGCATGTATGTGTATCAATGGAGGTTTTTTTTCAAGGATACCTATTAAAAAAATAAAAAATTAATATGGACCTGAGCCCCAAAAAAATTGGACCTGAGATAGTAGAACTGTAACGATACGACCCATACTCTTATAGAACCCATTTGAAGCCCTGTTTATTTTTGATAAATTAAAAACCATAAAGACGTTAATCATATAGCAGTTTCTTTGCTCATTGCCCGATTTTTGGCTGAGCTATATAGTTAATATCGTGAGTGAAAATTTGTCATCTCTACTCGAGCTATGGTTAATGCGAATGAGAAATTATTCAACTCTACCCGTCAAAATGTCAGCTGAACTTAAATTCCTTACGGTTGGAAATGGATCGGGTCGCCCATTGGCAATGCTCCAAGACCAAGAGTCGTTTGTTTTAATTTTCCAGTAAAAGGGCATTATTGATAATGGAAAGTTTAAACATAGCCTCAATATAATGGATTTTAGTGGTAAGTTTAGAGACGAGTATAATAAAAAATGGGCCAAGTTATTTCTCAATAATGTGCAAACGCAAGTTTGAGACGCTGACCCAAGTGATTTATGGGCTTAAGGCGAAGTATATATTAATGTTAAAAATAAAAATACAATAAAATTAACTACATACGTTTTCTTTATTTTCCTAATTAAATCAATTACTAAAATTTGTTAAAGTATTCTTCAATCGGTAAAATAATTCATCTATATAATCCTTTGTTAGGGATTTTTTATGTTCGATGATTTACAAGAATGTTTATTTGGATAGACAAGTATAAAAACCATATTGTTTCACTTATAGAAAAAGATTGTGGAGATCTATAGCATCCCCTTACTAAGAGCATTCACACTGGTCTTTGCCAAAATACAATTTTTATCATTTGATTTTTCAAATAAGAAATCTCGAATGAAAAGTGTGTCATACTAGTCTTTTTATTTTTGGTATTTCTAAAAATTTTTTTAGAAATGCTATAGTAAATTTCTCAATGGAAAAATTTACTATCCGCAATTTTTCTATTAGATAAAATAAATTTTTTTTCCACCAGAACTATAAACTCTGATTAAGATTAGATCTAATATTTTTTTTTATATTTTATTATAATAATATAATTATTTTAATAATTTTTAACAAATTTTTGAGAAAGACGGATGTATACGATTTATAAAATGTGGTTTTGTAATAGAAGAAATGAATTTTTACAAACTGAGATATATAAATTAAATGAGAAAGTTTGATGTGAATGCTCTAATATTAACTCCCTAAAATTCAATACATAGCTACACAAAAATATCTAAATATTTCTAAGAAAATTTCTAAAAAAGATTTCAAAATACTTTATGGGGAAATTTTACATCAAAAATTGTAATTTTCTGCTTAAATTTTCTTAGTGGATTTGTCGACTAAATATGAATAAACCAGTGCAACTTATTCATAGTAGCCTAAATACATACATTATTTTCAGCGGGAAGATCATGTTTAATATTTGAGACCTTTTTTGTGACATTATTAATAACAAACTAATACCTAATCAGTATATATTTTTCCGTTCTGTTTCTTCATATACAAAAAGCTATAGTTATTTATATATTCTTTGGTGAAACTTGTTGAAAATTTTATAATTTTTCATTTATATTTATGAGGTTAGAACTCATGAAAGAGACAAACTTAGAGCCATTTTTTTTATGTGAGATCCACATAATATTTTTAGCAGTTCTTGGATGAGTTTTAAAACTCGTAATGCGAGATTCGAGATGACATATTTACATTGTCAACATCATAAATGGTATAAATAAAAATTGGCTTCAAAATAAAATATTTAAAAAGAGTTATGAGAATTATCTCTCGTTGACAAATTAAAGAGTCAATAGGTTGTATATATACAATTACATATGCATGAGAAACATGCAACGTAGTATATCGCATGTACACGAAGGTGGAAACACAACACACATATGCTGTCTCTAATGCCAAAAAATTTTAAGCATGCTAAAGGATTCACCATCATATCAAATGCAAAAAAAATAATGAACATTTAATGCCCCGGAATTTCTAACTACTCCCGAGTATGCTAAAGGGTCCATCATCACATCAAATACAGAATAAGTAATGAACATTTATGAAATAAATATCAAACTACTCCCAAACAGAAATAACATCTACTATCCATTTTGTCTTATTAAAAACTTTTGTGGCCTACACCCTAGGTAACCGAATCGCAAAGCAGGAGTGGGAGCATCAAAATTCAAAAGGCTCATACGGCAGAGTGTCGCGAGAGAGTTCTTTAATTTTTTCTTCTATATATATTTATAATTGTATTCTAACTTTGAAAAAATAATATATTTTTATAATCTTCATATTTTCACTAATTTAACCAATTATATCATGCCAAAATAAATATTTTTTAAGAGTAGTAAACTTAAATTTATTTCACCCCCGTTCTCAACAAAACAGAATGAAGAAAAGAGCTATAACACCCCTCTGTACATAAGTTACTAAACTGGCATAATTAATAAAGACATAAACTTCATATGAAAAGCTCCAACAAAAGTTATATGTTGATCACAATGTTCAATATGGATAAAATTTACATCCTTGTGAAGCATCCAAAACAAAATAACCTCAGTTTTCCCTTAACTAGGGAGTTGACAACATGCATTAAACTTTTAATAACTTGCAAAAAGCATTAAAAAATTTACAGATTTGTATAAAATAGAGCATATCTTTCACAGAAGATAAGAAAAACCACAGAGCTATGCAACTCGCAGCCTTTTCGACTTGGTTCAGGCATTGGTTAGTCTAATGTAACTTCACCAAAAATATTTATTACGGTGCTTACAACTTCCTAATAATTCATTTTCCCTTTCTTCGACCTCATGCATATCAATCTCCATATAATCATCTTCAATGTAAGTGTCCCAATTTTTATAAGATTCTTCATAATCATTCCTATATTGAGTCAATCACCTATTGTTATAATGCACATGCACCAAAGATTCGTCATTCCTATATTGAGTCAATAACCTATTCTTATAATGCACATACACCAAAGATTCAGCTCGACGTGAATCTAAATTATTTCTCCTAACATTGTGGATAAAGCTGTAAATGCTCCAAACTTTTTCCATGCAAGAAGAGTTGACACTTTGAGACAAGACTTTTGTAGCCAATCCCACAAGTTCTTACGCTACAGCTCCATGAAAATTCCACCATTTCCAAGATGGCATCATGTTCTTATCTTCAATTGATTGCGAACTAGCAAATACTCCCGAATTGCAAACAAAATCACTAATTTGGTGACGTACTTTTCTTGCTCCCATCGGATTTCCAACAAGACAATCCACCACATCCAAATAAACTCTTTGAATATCAGAATCAGTATGAGGTTTAATTCTATACCTACCCATTGGATTACGACTAGTCAAACATTTTTTGGAATAATAATGAGGATTTAAAACATAGGCAAGATAATGCAAAGGTGTGTTCATTTTCCCCCACCTATGCATAATCAATTCTCCAACAACTTGACACAACTCCAAATTTTCAGAAAGTGAATTTTGAACATAAGCAACCATATCCATTATTTTTTGGTTAACTTCTCCAATTATAGCCGCATTGGAATCACAAAATCGTGTCATTGCCCAAATTGGCTTCATAAACTTCAAAATGGGTTTATCTTGATCCCAAAATTTTTCATCTAAAATGGTCTGCTTCATCTCGAGATGCAAAAGTTTTGACTTAGAAGTCCCTCTTTTGATACTCTCCAATTCTTCATTTAAAACCATACTTATCAAAGCTTTTTTCAATCTAAGAATGCGCTCCAAAACAATATAATGATGCCCAAATCATGTTTTCTTCACTTTAATCACCTCCAATTTCGAAAATTTTCTAAAAATATATCCAACCATATTATGAGATTTGATATACTTCACCACACTTTTGGCCATCTTATAAGTTTCTTCAACAAACTTCAAAGTGGGATTTTTAGATTTGGCAATGTCTTTCATTAATAGGCTCAATGTATGTGCCATAAAACCAGACCAAAATATGTGTGGATATATATCCATAATAATATCTCATGCACACTTAAAATTACTAGTATTATTCCTTAATACTTACACAACATTATATGGATCAATTACTTCTATAGCTTTTAACAAAAGATCAGCAATGAAAGCACCCATTTTTTCTTCTCCGGAACAATCAACGGCATTAAGAAACATAGCCCAACCCCTTGAAATTGCCACAACATTAAATAAAGGTTGATTTTTTATATTACTCCAACCATTAGAAACTGTTGAAACTCTAAAGGTAAGCCACTGATCCTTCAAACATATCAAAGCACAGTCTATTTTGGCTCTTTCTTTATCAAATAAAATAGTTCTAATCTTCTCAGAACATGGTGACTTATAACCTTTGAGAACTTCATTTATACTTCTTACCATGTCAATGAACAAAGGAGACCTTGCTACATTAAAAGATATTCCACTGCCATAAAACAATTCTACTAATTAATCCATTAACATCCTTTCTACTTGACAAGTTGAACATATCAGAAATAATATTTTTACTCTTATGGTGTGTACCTTTTATGCTCATTGGAGGAATAATCGGAAGGCTAGGAAGTGCGGACTTACATGAATAAATTCGTGATGCTTCATCTTCCTCATTCTTAAGTTTATCCCTTTCTGCTTTACTCACTTTAGGACAAATTTGAATACCGTGTGATTTTTCTCCACAACGCAATCCAATCAAGTGGGCTCTAATTCTTGAATAGGTTCCCGTGAAAGTTTCACTCTTGCATTTGTAGTTACAAGTTTATTTGTTTGCTTTCTTCTCTCCCACAATTGTAATATAACGCTTAAGAGGAGCTAATGAAATGCCCTTGCCAACTTGGTCCGCACCTTCATTATCTAAATCGATTGTTGAAGAATGAAATTGAAACTCTAACCTACAAGACAAATATAAGCATCCTAATCATTAAGTCACTAATAATATTTTTAGCAATATATTTAAATTGCAATTATAATTTTCCACAAAGTAATTCTAATTTTCCACAAGAATATTAGAATAAAAATTTACCATAACTGGAGGAGATTTAGGTGCAAAGTCACATGACTCACATCTATACAGAATAAAAATTTCAAAATTCAATAGTATACCGTTTATATAAATTACATAAGCACTTAATCAATAAAAACTGATAAAGAGAAAAGCATCTATATTAATTATGCATCAATAAAAACTAAAAATGAGGTATCTATTTACATAAACTAAATAATTAGCACAAATATATTTTGGCTTCCTTTACATAAATTACACAAGAAATTACCCCAAAAAATTCTGCAAATACAACACTAATTTTAAAAGAATGGGTCCAAAACAATAATTATCATATAACGAAATTAAATATAAGAAATTAATAGTGTGTGCCAAAAATTAACTCTAGCACTCTAGCCTAAATTCCTCAAATTATGATGAATAAAATAAAATTAGGAGAAAAAAGAAAAGTGAAGAGTAATAGCATGAGCGATAGAAAAGTAGGAAAATAGAAGCATAAAACCTGCAAATTGATGGCGAAATTGGCCAGAAATTGTTGAGATCATCGGAGCCACCGTGTCAGATTAGAAATTTAGAGTCACAGATGAAGGTAGTTGGATGATCTGTAAAAATTAAAGTGTAAAACCCAGGTGGTAAAATATTCTATTATTTTACTATATATGTTGTGGGATCCACATATATAAAATGAAGGATTCTACCCTAATGATTCGAACTATTGGAGGTAAGTCGGACGAATTTACTCAGAAAATTCGTCACTTTTAAATAAAAAAGATCGTGCTCTAAAAAATTTAAATTTGCACTCTTACAGAAAAATATTCGCCCTCCCAAAAGATTTAGAACGCAAATTATCCTCAAACTACCACAAAAGTCACTGATTCGCAAATTTGGAGCATGTACATCATCTTGTATGGGCAAATTTGATGACCTAGCCAACACCATTATTCAACAGAAATTAAAAAAAAATTAACTCATACGGCCATATGACGTTTTAATAAGGCTAAATGGATAGTGGATGATATACATCCTAGAAAGTTGCGGGTAATTTTTTACATTATTAAATAATATTATACGAGTTGTAATATTTTTTTTCTATTGTATTTGTTGTGTATTAGTGTTTTGAAGCAATGTGCTATGTTTCGTGGTCATGATTAGGACTCGGGATATAATTATACGCGGTTAAGTGTTAAGTTGTAGTCGTGACAAGAGTCTAGTATTTTGGAGATATTTCACAAAGCATAAATCTGATTGCTGTCTATATTTAGAGTTATAAATCTATTTCATTTATCTACAACTTTCATGTTTTGAAAATAAATTAATTTGAAGTGAAGAAGGGTCAAAAAGGGACTCGAAGTATTCAGAAAAAATGTGTCAACACATTTCATGATAGCTGTTTGGTATTTTGACAATATCTCTCAAATCGTATCTCTGATTAAGTCTTATAACATATCTACAAAAAGGTATTATAATTATTTATAACTTTTGTGTTTTGACATAAAGAAAACTATGTATTGAAAGAGTCGTTCAAATGACTCAAACTACCATTAGAATGGTAAAAACTGGTTCTCAAAAAACTGCTTTATATCAAAGTCAAATGTTATGTTTTCTTCATTATCTTACCACAACAGTAGAGGGAAAGAGAGAAAAAGAGAAAAAGAGCTTGATGGTTCACCTAACTTGGGACCTTGTATGAGAAAAATAATTGAATTTTTGGAGTTTATGTCACACGAAGATCATTTTGACGTAAGTTTCTCTTTCTCTTTTTCTCTTTGGTTTTTGTCTTGGGTTTTGTGCCAAGTTGTTTTGTTAAAATAAAATAGAAAACTTTATTTCTCATGTCCCATGAATCATTTTTATGTATAGGTTCATTAAGATTTGAAGTCATTTTTTAGATCGTTTCAGAAGTCAAAGTTTCGTGAGTTCTCAGATGATTTCATCTCATTTCGTTTGTCGTTTGGCTTCGAGGTATAAACATTTCTTACTCATCATCGCGATGGCTACACGTTGGTATAATTTTTGGCATTGATATTTTCTTATTTTTTGTGCCGAACGAGTTTGATTGAATAAATTAGAAAATATTCTCCTAATGTGTTGTAGACCTTTTTCTTGCATAGGAATGTAGTCATTCAAGTGGCGGAGCTAAGCCAATTCGGAGGAGCAAGAAGAGGAATTTTTAGGCCAAATTTTGCAAAATGAATCGATGGCTTTGTAGGCGTACTTACAAGGTACAAGTAGATTTAAAGCACTAATATAGATTGGAGTTTCTATTAGTATATCGGTATGTGTAGCATGTTGACATATTTTCTAAATATTATTTTCGAAGAATAAAATGTTGCATTCTCATACATTGTATTATGTCATAATATATCGAAGTATATCGGAGGTACATAGATACATTGTAGTATCTAATTTCGGAGCATGCATATATATATATACACACACACATGCACACACATATACATATGCATATAAGGGGGGATTTATTTTTGAATCTTGATAAGTAGAAATGTAACAATTTGGAGGATTGGTTACTTATATTAGTGTACTTATAC
Organism: Embelia ribes; assembly: GCA_001753735.1. Classification (NCBI taxonomy): domain Eukaryota; kingdom Viridiplantae; phylum Streptophyta; class Magnoliopsida; order Ericales; family Primulaceae; genus Embelia; species Embelia ribes. The sequence goes on from MKEJ01057696.1 coordinate 16,164, forward strand.
ATATGGCTTATTCATTAGTAAAATATAGGCATACTTCATAGTATAGCATATGTATATATGTATTCGAAGTAGTTTCAATGCAGATTCGAGGTGGATTCGAAGCGAATTCGAGGGGGATTCAGAGTGTATCCATTGCAAAGTACTTCGATAGGTAGAATGTTATTGTTCGTGTAACTCTCATTTCTAATTATAATACATGATCGGAAGATGTTACATAGAGTTTAGTTTATGTCTACTTACTGAGGGAATATTTGTAGACTTTGTAACTTATATATATATATATACACACACACACACACACCCGTGTTCTTCAGACTTAAAGTAAACACCTTCATTTTTAGGTCCTCTAGAAATACACGCACATACACACAAACATATATATACATATACATATATATATACATATACATATATATATATATATATAATGAAATGTTTATATTATGAGTATAAATATTTTCGGAGGATAAATGAATTTGGAAAATATGGATTTTCTGAGTTTTTGGAGGTTTTATGAGTATGAAAGAAGGTTTTATGAGTTTTAAAAACTAATGAATTTCAAAATTGGAACGGTCGAATTTGGAAATTTATAAAGTATTCTTTCAAAGTATTTTTTTTTAAATGGAACTCAATGAGTTTTGTCTTACATAATTTTCTAGGTTTGAAAGAAAATGTTGTTAGTGTATGTATATATATATATATATATATATATATATATATTCAAACACTTACATTCTGGGAATGTTGAGTGCATATTATTCGGAATTAAGAATTTTGGATATTTGAAGGATTGATGCCCTTCGGGAAAGTAACCTAATAGTTCTGAATCGGGCCTATGATTGACGTCGCATCTATATGAATTGGCTTTGTAAGAGGAGCATTATTGTTGCTCTTATTAGTGTTTGATAGCATTGAGTCAGGATTTATATTCGGAGAGGAATACGGCCCAGGGCTTATGTCCACCTTTCCGACGAAAAATTCTTCGAAAGGGGCTACGGCCCAGGACTTACGTCCATCTTTCCTACAGGAAATTATTTGGAGGGGGCAATGGCCCAAGACTTCGTGTCTTATGGGAAATTATTTGGAGGGGGCATATGTTGCCCAGGGCTTAGTGCCCTATCAATATCGGGGCATGTGTTGCCTTCGATACATTCGTAGATCATTGGGATGTGTTGCTTTTGGTACATTTGTAGATCGTTGGCAAGTACTGCCTTCAGTAAATTCATAGAACATTGGCATGTGTTTCCTTCGGTACATTCAAAGATCATTGGCATGTATTGCCCTCGGTACATTCGTAGATCATTGGTATGTATTGCCTTCAGTACATTCGTAGGTCGTTGGCATGTGTTGCCTTCGGTATTATATATATATATATATATATATATATTGCCTTCGGTATTATATATATATATATCGGAGGATTCATAGACTCGTACTTCATGACAACTTTTGTAGATTCGTAGGATTCGTAGACTCGTACTTTATGACGACTTTCGTAGAATTGGAGGATTCGTAGGCTTGTACTTTCTGATGAGTTTAGACATATTACTTACTTCCCACATGTAGGAAAACATACTACACTTATTATTTGGAGGTCGTATTCGAGGGGTATTTGAAGATCTTATTCGAGGGATATTTGGAGGTCTTATTCGAGGGGTATTTGGAGGTCTTATTCGAGGGATATTCGGAGGTCGTATTTGAAGGGTATTCGGAGGTTGTATTTGAAGGGTATTCGGAGGTTGTATTCGAGGGGTATTTAGAGGTCGTATTCGAAGGGTATTCAGAAGTTGTAGTCGAGGGGTTTGTAGTTAATGTTCGAAGTCGGAGTCAGGGGTCATAGTTATTGTATGAGTCATGATTGGTATCCGTATATTATTTTAGCATATGGAATACATTCCTATCATACTTTGAGCATGCTTAGTATCTATAACTTAGCATTTCGTAGTTTGAGGTTTGTTGTATCATGCCTTATATTACCATTGCATTTACATTCGGAGGTAATATTCATTGCATTATTAATTATTTGACATTATTGTTTTCAATGAAAACTTTTGGAGGAAAATATATGGAGGAAAATTGTGGTTTTTAAATTGATATTTTAAATGATAGTTTTAATATTTTGGAGGCATTAAAGTATATAATTGATTTATTTACATGAAATAACTGAGGCTTTATTTTAAAATTCGTTGATTATAACTTAAATTGTAGATTTGCATGAACATATATGTGATATAATTCTTAAACACCTTTTTATCGTCTTGCAAAGAATCTGACTTATGCTTCTTTTTTCTTTTTTTTCTTTTTGCATATATGTTTTGTACCTATTAATTTTATAGGTGCTAAGGATAGTTAGGTATGTTGATAACAAGTAGGCATTTCTTGGAGCTTTTATTTGGTAGATTACTCGAGATGACTTCAGAGGTTATATTTTTGGTGTATTCGAGGCAAGGTGCTATGTATAGATCTTTCATTTCTTTTGTCAAGGCATTTCACTTGTTTTGTATTATGTAAATAGGAGTGTTTGCACTTTATATTTGTTAATAGTTATATACATGTTTTATGTGTATGTGTGTGTCACGCCCTCGAATCCCAAGCACCCGGAACCCAAGGGTGTGATGTGATGCAACAACACACTAATCATATCTCAACCACAATAAAACCATATTCAGCCATTCAAATTCCAATAAACCG